>JBBMEG010000004.1:3689511-3707890 GCA_037832605.1 Cyclanthera cordifolia
TTCTTTCTGTCCGTGGTTTTTTCTCCGGTTGAGAAGTTTTTCCACGTAAATTCTTGTGTTTTCTTTTATTGTTTTTCTTTTTAATTTCTCAATTATTTTCTGTTTATTCCTGCGGTTATTAGGGACTAGTTTTTCCCAACAGTCAACATATAGTGCAAAACGTGAACGGTCTTCTAAATAAAGTAAAACAATAACCTCCAATCGCATTCCTTAATCTGTTTAGTCTCGAATTAGTTTTGAATGAAATAGTCTAAAAATAAGAGATATAATCTTACAGTATCAGACAACGATTTCCATTTCTCACCGCCAGCTTTGCCAACCTGCAAAACAACAAAACACAGATAACCAAATTAACAAATCTGTTCCAGTGTAGGGGAAATATTGTAGAGGATATGTGTGTGAATTTCAAAGAGCTTTCATTGATTTTGACTAAAAACGAGAGTGTTAAATCTCACAGCTGGACCAGATTTTATATCAGGAAACTTCTCCTTGAACGTCTTTCTGAATTCCTCCCTAACATTGCCAAACAAGAAATCGAAATCACAACATATAGATACAACGTGAGCAAAAGTGTAAAGGAAAATTTCAAAATGAAGCACTCTATAGACCACAAGAATAAAATTATAAATTATGCTTACATGAAAATGAAGAACGTTGTGGCTGGACGTTTAGGAGCATTTTGATCCTTCTTCGTGGCTTTGTTGCTTTTAGTGGATTTCATCTCCGCTTTTCTCGGCTTCAATATCCTTTCCGAAAATCATCATTAATAAAATCAAGCATCGTGAAAGGAGATGACAAATTGCATAAAAACTTCAGGAGCACATTCAAAACAGCGAGCCAGAACGTACAGGAAATAGAAAAGTTCATTTAATTCGAAAAAAACGATTGAGAGCGAAAAAATAAATAGTACCAGTTGAACAATTGAGGTTCAAAGAAGTGAAGAAAACTTGTCATAAAGAAGCTAAAGCATGATTTGAAACTCAACTCGATCGCAAATAAACAATGAAGCGAAACATTACAAATAATAGATAAGAACGAAGTTGAAAGAAAAATTGACGAACAATGCCTATCATAAGAACACAAATCTACAGAGACAAACGGTATATCATCTCATTTGAAGAGAAATTACAGAAGTAAATAAACTAATCGTACAGTTGATGATTATACATTTCCAATCGAAAATCGAAGAACAAAGAAAATGATAGTTTATTCAAGATATAAATGAAAACGCGAAAATCAAAAGGCAGCAAAAAGAAGAGTACTCTGCATTTGGTTTCTTGCGACTGATGACGGCGTTTCTCATAGCTCTCATGGTGGTTTCCAAGGATTAGGCTCACGCGTAGAAAAATGAAAAGAGAGTGATTAAACGAACAGGGAAAATGAGAGAACGGCTTAATATAATATGTGATGTTGAAATTAATTTGAAATGTTAAATTCAATGAAAATGAAATGCACCCTAATTTTGGCGGGAAATGGCCACGATTAGGCGATACGTGGTTATAGATGAGAGGCAAATATACTCGCGCCGCTTCCCTCTCAACGGTAAACTGGATTGGATATTCGGACGTGTGCTGCGAGCAATTGCACCATTTCAATTTTCCGTTACATTTATTTATTTAATAGTTAAATGATAGGTTAAATATTATTTTGGTTTCAAAATTTCTGACCTTTATTCTATTTTAATATTTATATTTGTTGAGATTTTAAGAGTATTTAATATTTATTTTGATTATGTAAAAGTTAATGATTACACTCAAGTGTTAAATAATAACCTACACTTTAATTAGGTTGGTTGAATTAATATAATCATCATTATTGTTATATATTATAATACATAGTTAATATTAAATTAGTTTAGTTTAAACTAATTAGATGATTAGTTGGTTAAATATCTTTGTTAGTTAAAAGAGATTTTAAAACTATTTAACAAATTATCAAATATTTTCATTTTTATTTTATCTTAATACACTCATTTTATCTCTTCTAAATTAGTGGTACTGCATTCTCATTGATAAAGCATTTTGATATATATTATAAATTGAGAGACAAATCGATATGGGCGTCTCTAATTGCGTTTTGAGAATTTCAAAGTGAAAAATGGCATTTTAGTTATTACTCATTAATTGGAGAGGAAAAGGCAAAGTGGGAGAAATTTCTCCCCCTTTACTTAGCCGAGATGCACAAAGGAGAGACCACAAGTGGAGGTCTCGGTGTTAAATAATAACATGCATTTTAATTAGGTTGGTTGAATTTATATAATCATCATTATTGTTACAAAACTAAGCCAGGCATCCCAAAAAATTTGTTTGGTTATGGTTTTTAAGAGTATTTAAAATGATTTATTTTGAGTATTTATAAATAATGATTGCAGTCAAAAGTTTGTTAATTTTGATGTACTTTTTAAAAGTTTTTATAATAAGTATTTATAATAAAATTTTATTTCAAGTATTTAGAAATAATAATTATCGTCAAAAATTTGTTTTGACGTGGTTTTAAGAGTATTTAAAATGAGAATTTATTTTGAATATTTAAAAGTAATAATTATAGCTAAAATCATGTGATGTTGTTTTGTTAAGAGTATTTAGTAAATACTAATTTAAAATATTCTTTCAAAATCTCATAACACACGTACCTCCAAGTTTTAAATGTCTAAAATTAATCCTTAAAGTTTCAATAAATGTTAAAAAACTTTATATTTGAGTTATCTCTTCTCTCATCAAACTTCATTTTTGTTTAACATGATAGTCTAATTTAAATTACAAGTTTGGTTGATAAAATTTATCCTATGCAAATATATACTGTAAAGGCGTTTTAAATAGAATTGTTTCCAACCCAAAAAAAATATATATATATATATATTTTGATGAATTACAAACCTCGACAATTCTATGCTCTAAGGATTACCTTAAAAAGTGTTTTGAAAGCCAATCACAAAGGTGATAACAAAAGTTCGATCTTCCTTGAAATTGTTGAATTTCTCGTTAGTCAGTTCAAATTTCGAAGAAGCTACTTTCATATTAGATATTGGTTATCTTGAATGTCAATTTTTCTATTTTGTCGGTCACCTTCCACAATGTGATTTGAGACCAATATCGTGGTTGAGGGTATATCCTCGTTTGCTGTCATTTCTCATTCGGGATACGAGGTTGTATTGTTCTGATTAATTGAACTCGTGTTTCTTAATAAATAAATTATATATATATTATTAGTTATAAAACTAAGCTTTCTATTCAAACTCTAAACTTTTATTTTTGCATTCTTCACCATGTTAGAACTTAAAAATATCCCGAAAGACTTGGAAGAGGTTGGGACCCGCACGAAGGACAAAGAAGTCAACGCTGACCCCCGGAGTCGGCCAAATGGAGGCCTCAACCCTCAAGGGGTCAGCCAAACCCATTGCCGACCCCCCGGGGTTCAGCTACGCCAGCGTCGACCCCCCGGGGGTCGGCCAAATAGAGGCCATAACCCCCTGGGGGTCGGCCGAGTCCATACCGTCCCTCCAGGGATCGGCCAAGCAAGTCCGACTCCCTTGGGGGTCGGCCAAGGAAGGCCAGAACCCCCCAGGGTCGGCCCTTGCAGCCTCACCCTCCTTGGGTCCGACAACAAGTAGGTCAATCCGAGTGGATTGGCCGTGGAGATCAGGACTCTCCCAGAGTCGACCGAGCCCAAGTAACGTTTGGAGGCGTCGCACCCCGTGGCTTTTACTCGTTACAACGAGTAAGCCAGCTCGAGTGGGTTGACCATGGAGGTTAGGACTCTCATGTGGACGAGTCAACCGAGCCCAAGTAAAGTTTGGAGGCGTAGCACTCCGTGGCGTCACCCGTTACAACGAGTAGGCTAGCCCGAGTGGGTTGGTCGTGGAGGTTAGGACTCTCCCCTAGGAGTCGACCGAGTTCAAGTAACGCAGGCAGACGCTGCACCCCGTGGCGTCCCCGGTTACAACGAGTAGGCCAACCCGAGTGGGTTGGTCATGGAGGTGAGGACCTGTAAGGGTTGACCGAGTCCAAAGCCGACCTCTGAGGATGACGGTCGAGTAGGCTGACCCGGGTGGGTTGGTCGTGGAGGTTAGGACTTTCATGTGGATAAGTTGACCAAGTCCAAAGTAGCACTAAGGGACGATGCACACCCGTGGCGTCCTAGTACTGCAACGAGAAGGCCGCACCTCTAAGGGGTCGGTCGCGGAGGTGAGGACCTGCCAAGGTTGACCGAGTCCAAGTAACTCCAGAGTCAAGGCCGTTACACCTCCGAATGGTAACGGTCAAGAGTTACGCCGACATTCATACTCGGCTTAATGACGGAAATTTCTAACGCTCGGTCATTATATCGCCATAAAGTGAGCCGCAGTGGTTACGATACCGACTGCTATAAAAGTCAAGTCATTTCTCCCTTTCAATGGACGATTCCTAAGCTAAGTACCCTTAAGCCATTCTTTGTGCTTTAGTTTATTCTCCCTAAATCCGTTTTCTGACTTAGGCATCGGAGGCCCTGTGGCTCACACCACACCGGTGTGTCCTAAAATTCGCTTTTTTGTAGGCCATTTTCGTCCTCAGCTAAACAAATTCACTGTGGATATCCGTTGACCATTTTTCGGCATCAACAACCCACATAATTTTGTAAAAACATATTAATTGGTTAAACTTCTGTCACTCATTATTCTAAATTTAATGATAAAAATAAATTAATTTTTGAGATTATTTCTCAAAATTAAATTAGACAAACGTTAGTTTATTTTGAAATTGAGTTAAAATTTAACTAGACTCAAAATGGAAGTCCAAATTCCAACGGATAAACTCGAGTTCATACAAGTTCATATGGTGGCCTAACTTCATGTAAAGAAGTCCAATTGGGCAAACCCAAGGCCTAGGCTCAAAAGTCCATTAAGCCTCATACATAGGGTCTAGAGAAGCTTTATAATTAGAGAAACTCTCATTCATTTTCACGGATTTAGAAGTTTGAAACTCAATAATTCAACAAAATATCACACACTCTTATGAAGTTTAAAATCACTTCAAATATCAAATAAGTCCTATAAACGGTCAACCAGCTACGAAGAACACATTCAAGTCAATAACATATATTGCGATAGAGGATACAAGAAATATATTAGACATTGTATTAATTATACATCGCACATATAAATTAATATAATATATATTCCTTATTTACACATGTCTCACATTCATCTTATTTATCAAAATATGTTGTGAAGAGACTCGACAAAAATATAAGTTTTGGTTTTGGAATTTTTGTTAGGTTTCAAATATTCATTAATGATAGAAAAACTTCGATGAAGTATATGACTAGCTATGAATAAGTTTAAATTTCAAAAATAAAATTAGATTAAAATACTATTTTAGTCTCTAAGTTATTATGTTTGTTCTATTTTGGTCCCTAGAGTTTCAAATATTTAATTTTAGTCCATCAACTTTAAAATTCAATTTTAGTATGTATACTTTAAAGTTCGTTTAATTTTGGTCTTTACACTATCAAACGTTTAATTTTAGCCCTTATACTTTCTTATTCAAAATTAGTCCCTGCCACAATGGGTTTAAGATTTCTCTCTCCTAAACTTTCTCTCTCAGCATCCATGCTCTTCCCTTCCATTCCACAACAAGAATCTGGTGGTTTCCTTGTGCATTTTACTTCCAAATTTATCATAGGTTTTGGTTTGATTCATTGATTTTCTAACTTATCTTTAAAGAACGTCCAAAATTAGTTGCTAAATAAAACTTTTCTTACATGAATGGGTTCTTAAATAAAACATTGAAACATATTAATAAATCAAAACAGAGAAGGGGAAAATTAAGTACAAGTAAAAAAAACTAAACTATTACTAAATTCATAAAAAATAATAATAATAATAATAATAACTTTTCTTTCGATTTGTTCCCTCTAATTTTGGGTGTGCCTCATGTCGCTTGCCGGTCACAATAATTCTTGTGGTTATTGGTTTTCTCAGTTAATGGATTTCTTTTTCGGAAATGGGAATTTGCTGTACATAAATATTTCATGAAAGTTTAGGAGAGAGAAAGGATGGATTCATGGCGTTGTTAAATTTTCTAGCTGTGGAATGAAAGGAGAGAGCATAGATGGGGAGAGAGAAAACCTAAACCCATTATGATATGACTAGTTAGTTTTTAATTTTCACTAAAATTAAATGTAAGTACCAAAATCTAAAATTGAGGGATTAAAACTAAATATTTGAAAGTTTATAGACCGAAATAAAACAAACATGATAGTTTAGAGACCAAAATGATACTATATACCTAAAATTCTTATTAAAAGGGTTTGAGAATTTATTTATATATTTTAAGTTGATACATTTATTACACGTATTTTAATGTTTACGAACTTAAACATAAAATTAAGAGTATATACAGGGTTTTTTTTTTTTTTTTTTTTTTTTTAAGAAGAGGTATTTTTTTAGAAGTAAACCGTATTTAAAAAATAATTACAAATCTAAATAAAAATAAAATTTTATAAAAATTAATTTATATTTTAAATTAAGAAATTCGTTTAATGTTAAAATACAATAATACTCTTCTGCATTAATAAGTATACTATTAAAGATAACAACAAGGATTCACCTACGATTTGAGTTTCCATTCTAACCTTTCTCGGGAGATTCCATCCGAAAAAGATGGGATTAGGGGAAATCATTTCTTAGGCTGCATAATGGCTTAATTTGGGAGCAGAGGTACTTCTAGCAGTTCTTCCGACAAAAACTTCTCCTCAAATCGAAAAAAAAAAATTCTACAACTATTGAGACATGGATCAAGATCGAGTTAACACCTGCTTTCAATCGAGCTTTTTTGTAGATAAATATGAAAGGTTCATGACTCAACTTGTATTTTAATTAATACAAAAAAAAAACATAACCTATATAATATGCGATTTAAAAATAACATCGATTAATTTTTAAAAAGGAGGATCATCCAACTCTATTTTTTTATATATATGAACTAAATTTTAACCTTTTTTTATACTAAATTATAAAATTTTAAATTATATGGAAAGCAAAAAGAGTTCAAAATCATAAAAAATGTATTTGAGCAACCAAGAATAAAGGAAAAAAAATAAGAATGAGAATTATTCTTGATATTTAAGCTAATGACTCAAATTTATATTTATATTTTCTTTTTTATTGTTTTCTCCTCTAACAATTTTTTTATTTTTCAAGGAATTATTTCTTATCCACTACATATCTCTTTTCTTCTTTTTTTTTTTTTCATAACCATTTTTTTCAAGCAATACAGTCAATAGTTCTCCTAATTTTTCTTCCTTTTGGCACCAAACATAAATAATCACTCTCTCAATTTTAAACCTACCAAAAGTCACGTGCCTAAAAGCATCCCACGCCCTATATTTTCAAACCACCGGCTTCTGTCTGCTTTTCAATTTCCCTCCATAAAGCTCCCGCCTCCCCGTCTTTTTCTCTCTCAGACCTTGCATACTAAACCCCAACCTTTCGCCGATCTCCTTCACTATTCTTCCATTTTCAACCATGAATCGCAGGCTCCGAATATCGTCTAAATCATCTGCTAATCGGACAAAATCGTTCCACAAGTACTTGAAGCCCGGTGCCTTAGCGCAGTTACGAGACTCGCGAATCAGTGCCAAATCGTACCAATTCAATTCTCTCGCTCAGTTCTACCTCCGCCGTACTTCTCCTCTGGAATCATCTCCAGTTTCCACTACCGATCAACCGGAGATTGAAATGGTCGACGACTTCCCTTCTTTGGCTGGGAGGGTTTATGGCCCCTTGTGCCTCAAGAGGAAGAAGCTCGCGGCGATTAAGTCTACATGGTTTCCGAATCCTAATTTGCAGACTTCTACTTCAGATTTAATCCGAGACCCGATCATCGACGTGTTTACTAGCAACGTTGCTGCGCATTGAATGCAGATCTTCAAAATACAGTAAACTGCCCCTTTTACTTTTATTACATGTAGAATTATTTTAAGGGGCTGGATTCGAATAATTTCAGTGGACTATTAATATGAGATACCGAACTTGTTTGAAATTGATCGTGGTTTATCTAAACTTATGTCTGATTATTTTACTCTGAATATCAAGAAGTGAATACTTCCGTTTAGGGAATGTTGAAATAGGATCATAAGGAATATGTAGATGCGTATCCCCATTAGTGATTAGTTTCACTTTCAACCGAAATGTTTCCATTAAGGAAGTGGTTGATGAGTTTAAGTAAGTAACGCCATTTTCTTGCCTACTCTCATTCATGTTCATAATTTACTTTTATAGCGAGAAAAGCAAGGTTGAAGAATTCCCATTCTTATTTCTAAGTCTGAAACTTAGTCTGTTTGTTTCTATAGAAAACCCATACCATGATTATGATGTCAATGTCATTTGTATGGAAAATGCGATTTAGGATGATTATGTTTTCATTTGTCAGGGGCTAAGATATTTTGCTTGTTTTCATTAAATTAAATTTGGAGCTTCGTCAGCATTGATGCATTTCCTTGCGTTGGATTATGCAAATCCATAAGAAACATTCAAGTTACATGAGAAAAATGGAGTTAAATATTGAGGATTTTAAATGCTTGTATTCAATTATTGCAAGTTACATTCTGTCTGTTATTTCATTTAAGTTAAGATCTAGCTTTCTGTTTTTAGGTTTCCTGAATAGTTCTAATTTGAGTATTGAAGTAAAAGAGAAGTTATTTCAATTGAATCAGGATCTGGGAGAACTTGCATTTTGTAGAAATCTCCAATGTTATGTCTTCAGTTTACTTGAGTTGCTGTCGGTTTGGCAGTTGGTCCAATGGGGATAAAAAAGTTAATATATTCAATCCATTTTAACTACCAGCCAATAAATTAATTTTCTATGAAACTCTTTTGGAAGAATAAGATTGTTGTGTGAGAATAATAAAGACTTCTCAATTCCTCGAAGGCATGTTTGGCTACGTCGTGATGGGAAGGGAAGGGAAGAGATAAATGAAGAAAAATATTAGTAAATTAGTGATTGATGTGAGGGAAATTGATGCGTCAAACAATTGAAAGGAATCTCTTCTCTTTCCATTCTTTCTCACCACACCAAACATGCTTTGGTACATAGGTAGGTGATTGAGTTGAGTCATTTTGCCTTTTGTACTAATGCTTCTAATGTAAAGTAATAGTAAATTATTGATTGATGTGATGTAAATTGATGTGTCAAACAATAAGAATTATCATATTTCATCTCTTCACATCACATCAGACATGATCTGAGTAACCCTCATGTTTTGTAGTATTTGGTACATATGTACTAGGTAGGTGATTGAGTTGGTCGCCTTGTTTTACCGATGCTTCTACGTATAATGTGTATTTCGACTTATCTCTTTTACTTTTCGTATCTCTGTCTTGTATGAACCTTCTTTTAACAAATATTAATCAAGCCATTCTATGCAAAAATGTTTGGTGATTTATTGGAACGTCATTTTGTTCACAGTTAAAGAGTTTGATAGGTGAACTAGTGAAACCGTTTTTTATTCAATCCATGGCACCCAAAGTAACGGACTCCCGCTAGTTGTCTTTGCTCTTATTTTGGGATATTATTGATTAGAGGTTGGTTTGGTTCTTTGTGGGGTTGAAGTTTGTTTTCTGTTGCTCTGGTTGGGAGTCTCCATGTTTCCGTTATGTGTGTTTGCGTCCATTCTAACTCTTGCAGCGTTCACAAATTTATATCTTGTCGGGAAAAGCTCTAAACCCATTATCAAATATCAATTGCAGATTCATTAGGAGCCCAAGTTTATATTAGGTCAAATTACTAATTTTACCTTTTAGATTGTACATAAATGATCCCTGAATTGTAAGAAGTAATGCATTTTTAACTTTTAACCAATTTTATTCAAACAAGTATTCTAATTACGTAAAATAATAATTCATTTATAATCGTTTAAAATAACGATTTATTTTTTATCATTAAAATTTATTTTTAATTATTTGTTTTTAATGGTTTATTTCTAACTATTTATTTATTCATTAAAATAATGATGGTAACTAGTCAAAATAACATTTCATTTTTAATCATTCATTTTTATTAATTTATTTCTAATTATTTGTTTTTAATAATATATTTCTAATTATTAATTTATAACTCAAAATAACCATTCAATTATAATTACATAATAACAAATTATTTTTTGTGACTGCTTTACAAAAATTATCATCCAAATCATTTATTTACTACAACTCCATTGCAAATTAACATTCAAATGAACTAATACAAAACTCAAAATTATCATCTTTCTAAATAATCTCAATTTTATAATAACTCTAAAATTTCAAACCCAAACACCTTCATAGACTTATTCACTAAAATAAGTAAACAAAAAATGAAACTGGGGAAGTATAATATCGACAAAATTATCAAACATACCTTTGAACTTTTGAGTTTTTGTCAACGTTGTCCATGAACTTTGTAAAGTTTCAAAAATACCTCTGAACTTTATAAAATGTTTCATAAATGTCTATGTCGTCAAATATAGATGAAAATAGTTAAAGCTTGGTTTAAAAATTGTCTTTGAATTTTAAAAACTTTTTAAAAAATATTCACGACTTTAAAATTACTCCATAAATTCAAAATTCATAATTTTAACCATCTTTTGATTAATCAAATAGGAACAAATATTGAATTGTTGTTGGGATCATATATGTATATATATAATTCAACAATTAGTGGGATGAGTTTGAAAACATAAATCGGGTAGGCATAGGTAGAAATTTATTCACTTTCTTAGAGTTTAATGATAACTTATCATTATTTTATATGGTTAGATCGATTTCTAACTTGAACAATTTAAATAATTTAGCCTACTACATGTTTCAATTTAATGTAAAGCTATAGATGATTAATAAGTTCTCAATGACATCATAATCTCTTTCAAATTAAGATTTTTTTTGTTTAACATTGCATCAATACTGCTCCCAATAGACGATCCAACAGTTCAGGTGTGGGGCATTTTAGACATGCCTCCTCAAGCATCTCGAGTTTAAGATCACGACGAATGCTTAAAATGAAAAACTCTTGAAGTATCATAAGTTTTGGCATTGAGACGTGTATCATGCACTGTATATAGTGAGATTCATATGCCAACATAGGTAGTCTATAAAAGGTTGTAACTTTACTTGGCCTGGGGGCTGGTTGTAACCGGTTGGTTAACCAAATGAATAGTGCATCAATATTAAAACAATAGTTTAGTATTCATTTGTAAAATTGCGACTTATTTAAATATTTGATTTTTTTTAATCAATTGTTAATATAACATCAAACTATAAAATTTAAAGCACATTATAAATAACAATACAACTAATAAAAAATTATTAGTTAGTTTAAACTAACATTTAGTGACTTTTTACTACGACCGTTCAAATAATCTGACAACTTGAACTAACGCACCCAAATTTAATACTCAAATACACATGGTTTGAACGAGTTGATGGATTCACTAACTCAAACTTTTGAATTTATGTAAAAATTCTTCTTAACTCAACCTCATGCATACTTCTACTTCGTATGTATATATAAATAAAGGTAAAATGACAAATACATTAAATAAATAATAAATTACAATTATAATAGAAATATATTAAGAAATTAATTTCAATATCACACCATCTATTCAATTAATTAAACAACTAATATTGATACATAAAAGTAATTTATTAGTTAAAAGTAGAAAGATTAAAAAAAAAAATACAATTGAATACGTTAAGTATTCGGAACAACTTTTGTTGTAAAAAAAAAAAAACGGAACAAATAATTTACAAATCTTTATAATTAAAGGTAATTTTGAAACTTTGTGGAGAATGTTTGAGCCACCATTAATAAATAGGAGAATGAGAAGGGAAATGACTCTCCGTCGAGGCCACAAGAATCATTTCCTTCATAATTACGTTTTTCCAAAATGACAATTTTATTTTCCTCTTAACTATTTTTTTTAATATTCTCTTAACAACTTTTTATTATTTGCGTAACTATTTTTCACTCACATTATACCAATTATTTTATTTTTCTCGTTATCGTTCTATTCGGTCCAAACACAATTAACGAATCTCTCGGTAATCATTCATTTAACTATAAATACAATTAATCATTCTCTTCATAATCATTCGCTTTCTCATCTCATTCTTTTGCCCCAAACACACTTCTAAAATTCAAGAATAATTTTGAAACAAAATTTTAACGATTTTGATCTAAATTTATCAATATCAGTATTTATGAAACATTTGGTAAGATATAGAGTATTAAAAAAAAATAATTTAATGTTAAAAAATAATGTTGAAAAAAATCTCCAGTTTGAAAAAGGGAATTCATTAAAACGACGACGTATAGAGCCGTAACACAATTTTTGTTTTTCTCATTTCCAAGAAATATTGAAATAAACCTGTCCAGTGCGTTGTTCGCACGCAGATTCAGAAAGGTCACTGATACAAGCTAGCATTTCAAGGAAGAAGACTAGAACCCAAGAGCAATGGCGGAGCCCAAAGTAAAATATGATCGACAACTCAGGTCCTGCTTTTTATCTCTCACACCTTTCGTTTTTCTCTGAAGTTCATGTTTCGATACTTCGCCTATCTTCTTGCCCTAACTCCGTACCAGAATTATGCTAGAGCTCCAGCTTCAAGTCGTCCGTACTTCTTCTCTCGCCATTTTTTCAGTTTTGGTTTATCTGTTATGATGTTGCGTTGTTGTTTATAATAGTTTTTTGTTCAACTATTTTTAAGTTTTAGGGTAAGTTGATAAGTTATGGATTTGCATACGAGCTTAGATATTACTATAGAACTTTGATCGAGTAAATTTAATCAGCTTCATTACCTTTAAGTTCTAAAAGCTTTTATCCCGTGATACTGTAGAATCTGGGGGGATCAAGGGCAGGCAGCTCTAGAAAAAGCAAGTATATGCCTTCTCAACTGCGGGCCCACTGGTTCTGAGACATTGAAAAATTTAGTTCTTGGAGGGATTGGAAGCATCACTATAGTTGATGGTACCAAGGTAGAAGAGGGCGATCTTGGCAACAACTTCATGGGTTAGTATATCCCGCTGTTGCTTTTGGCAATGGATTTTTCATTGGCAATTGCTTATGGATTTGGTCAGACTGTCACAATTTTTTAACCAGCTCAATAAATCTGAATGTAAATTGATCATGCGAGACTGCGAGAGTCCTATTGTTTAGCATTCAAGAGTTGTCTTTCAAAAGTAACTTTTTGAAAAATCTTTTTGTCAACAATAAAAAGAACCTTCTTCAAATTTGCAGTTCATACGTTACATATATATAGAGTCGCATGATATATTGCAATTTAATAAATAATTTTGAGCTGATTAAAAAAGAGTATACAAATAATTTTGAGCTATTTCTACTTTTGTTGGGGAAAGAAAACTAAAATTTCTATCATTTCATGTCATTATTTTTCTAGTGGATGAATCAAGCATCGGACAGTCAAAGGCAAAGAGTGTGTGCGCATTTCTCCAAGAACTGAATGATGCTGTAAAAGCTAAGTTTATAGAAGAATATCCAGAGGCATTAATTGAAACAAGGCCATCATTCTTTTCTCAGTTTACGTTAGTAGTTGCCACTCAGGTACTGTGATATTCATACTAGTTCATTCAGTTGACGTTGCTCCTCTTGCTGGCAATATTGGGTTTTCTGTCGCCTGTCATCTTTTTATCATGTCCTTGGTGCAACAGTTTTTGTATTCCTCTTAGTTACCATTGTAAAATTGTTTCCATTATTTTTTTGAGAAGAAATGCAAAATGTTTTGGATTGAATGCTTTTGAAAAGTTTTGGATAATGTTTTAAAGACTATCGAGACTTATTCCTTAAGGCTTGCCTCAAGGCGAGACTATCTTTTTGCCACGAGTCTTACGTCTTTGTTGGATCACGAGAGACTTACACCTCTATGATAACACATTGAGGCTTAAAGTCTATATACTTCATAAAATAGTATTAAAATTTTCATTTTTTAAAACGTAAGGGTTTGAACCATAACAATATTGAATTTTTACTACATTTACTTCTTACGCTTAAAAACATTGACCAAAAAAAATCTATATTGATAATTTAATCCTATATTTTTTTTTCTTTAATGTTTCATAAAATAATGAAACCCTATTAGTTCATTGATAATATAAACTTTGAAATGTAAGAGGACTTGACTCATATTCTTCTTAGGCATTTTGTTAGTCATCCATTTAGATCACAAAATTTCTCTTATGGATTTTTGTGTTGCACAATTCTTTCAAACTGTCGATTTAATTTTGATCATTGTTGGCTAATTTTCCTTTCACGTCTCATTTTGAAGTTCTTTGTTGTATTCACTATAGGTGTTTGAAGTTATATTTCATTCATCAATCCTATTAGTGATAGTCACGATGTTCAATACATCATTTTAGAAATTTCGTTTAATCGGCGATTGTTGGTGTGATATTGCATGTCTTGTTACGTATGTATTATGTTTATCATACAAGTTGACACAAATTTAAATTTTTTATAATGTTTTTAATTAAAATTGAGGCTTACGCCTTATACTGTATTGGGATTTATGCCTCGTCTCTTCAAGAGGAAAAGCCTTGGGGCTACCCTTAGCCTTTTAAAACATTGGTTTCGGAAGAGGCGCATGAAAAGCCGCATGAAGTTTGATTAGTTCAAAGTTTTCTCCTATTGGATAACTCTTTCCATAAAAATATTCTCAACTAATGAAGCTTGATTAGTTCACATCCTTCTTCTCTAAGATAACTTTTGCCATAAAAAAGATCCTCTTCTTCCTCTCTTACCAGTTTCTTAAATCATAGATTTAACTATGTTGACCCAAAAGGTTCTTGCATTCCTTCTAAAACATGGCCACAGAGAGGAGTGGAGGGTTTTTAGCACTGAAATTAGTCACATAAAAACATTCAAAAAATAATATTTTGGAGCAACACCGTAAAATCTATTATCATGAATATTTTGATTGGATAGGAAAATAAATTATTTATGGGGGCACTAAGGATGGGGAAGGTGGTGACATGGTAAGAGCATACAGAAGGCCATTGCCTGTTTATGTATAATGTGGTTTACGAGCTTGTTGGTTAGTTGAAACTTACTTTTCACCATCTTAAGTTCTAATGGACACTTTGAATTTATTCAGTTGGTCGAGGAGTGGATTGTAAAGTTAGATAAGATCTGCAGGACTGCAAATGTCATATTGATCGTTGCTCGCTCCTATGGCCTCACTGGGCTTGTAAGAATCAGTTTAAAGGTCTGTAGTCCAACTTTATACAAATTATGGTCAATGGAAAAAATAAAATTATATTAGTTACACGGAAATAATCATGTTTTATGCATAGAAGGGATCAAAATATTTATGTTGCCATCTTTGTCCAAAAGAGACAAACACATGATATTTGACAAGAGCCCTTATATAACTTGTTAATTATTACGGATATTTACCTAATTTGTGGTTAAATATCAAAATACTAGTTTTGAAGCATAGCTTGAACTTGAAGAAACATAGACATAAGGTTGGTTTGGGAGCTTTTTCTTGTGGAATTGGTAAAATGCTGACCTAAACTAGCTTAACTATGATTTCTTTGAATCCTGTATGTAAGCTAAATTTCTATTCAGGTCTCGTCTGTCACAAACGTATTAATATGGCTGCACTTCCGCTAGTGCTTTCAATGTTTCAAATAAGTTTTTCCCTCATGATTTCTAAATATAAAATATTATACATAGTCTTGGGTGCTAAAGTAAGACATTTTATCCATGCATATCAGGAGCATACTGTTATTGAATCAAAGCCTGATCATTTTCTGGATGATCTCCGGTTAAATAACCCATGGCCAGAGCTGAAGAGGTAGAGTTTTTAGTCAAAGCCTTTCCATCTTTTCAATAAGATGGATTTTATATATGAATATTGCCTGTTTGCATTTGGTTTTTTGGACTATGTAAGCTATAAAAGTTACTATCAAGTATGGCTACTGGTTTGAGTACATAGAAGTTTAAATCTCTTCTTTTGATATAGCATGCACTCAAATCTGACAGGTTTGCTGAAACTATTGATCTCAATGTTCCTGACCCTGTTTCCCACAAACACATTCCGTACGTTGTAATTCTTGTCAAGATGGCAGAAGAGTGGGCAAAAACCCACTGCGGTAGTTTACCATCAAGCAGAGAAGAGAAGCAAACGTTCAAGGTTGTATTTACATTTTATAATGATGATAAATACATTAATAACCAGTGGTTTGTGATAGTTACTAAAATTGTTGGCTCTTGGACAATTTAGGATCTTCTCAAAGCCAAGATGATTGCAATGGATGAAGATAACTACAAAGAAGCTATTGAAGCTTCTTTTAAAGTCTTTGCTTCTCATGGAGTCAGTAAGAATGCATCTTTTTAAGCATACATATTAATTAATTTAGGATAACAAACCTGCTCTTGGTCTATGTTGATCTGTGGAAGTTTTCATCAGTTTCTTGTCGTGTAGCTTTCCTTTTGGATTTTAGGCTCACATCGTGGGTCTTTTTTAGAAATTCTGTTTCTTTTTGTCATAGTAGAATCCTCCCTCTTCCCTGAAGATGAAATTTGGGTGCAGTTGATGATTTAGGACCTTGTAAAGCTCTAGGTCCAGGATAAAGTGTGAAATGATACTTTTTCTCTCTCTACTAACTATCTCGATAGCACTTAAACCCTAGCCACTGCTCGATCCTTCTTCCTTCTTCGGTATGCGGCTCCAAAGAGGAGGAAAAGATACTCCCCACTGGCGCCTTGTTTTCTTTCCCACTTCACCATGATGGCGCTGGAGGAGGGAGAGGGTTTGCGCTGGTGAAGAAGTACTGGTGCAAAAAGGTAATCCTTTCTCCTCCTTGGCACCGGAGGTGAACAACGCTGGAGGTGGAGGAAAGATCGGGTTGGGTGCGGCACTAAAATTTTTGAGAGAAGATTTTAGAGAGAAACTTTTTACAACCTCATCCTCATGAATTAAGTTAATGTGGGTTCCCTTTCTTGTGCTTAACGCTAGTTATTTTTAGACTTTTAGTAGACTTCTTAATAGAGGGGCTGAATTGCAAGAGCTTAGCTCAGTTGGCCTAAAATGTGTGTTTATGACGTAGAGGTCAAGAGTGATTTTTCTGCTTCCCATCCTTGTCGAACTAAAAAAATAGAGGAACTGAATTTTGTTGGTATGTGGTTCCTATTCTCAGAGAGTAATTTGGACAATCTTCCTGGCATTTTCAACACTATCAAAGACTTTGGAGCTTCTTTAGCGATTAGCTCTGAAATGTTTAATGCAGGCATCAATTACGAGGATTCCATTGTTAATTTACTCTCTTATCTTTATAACTGAAGATGGGTATGACCTCTCCATCTTGGTCTTTCTTTAAATAGTAAGCTAGAGCCTACTCATTTTGCTTTTGAGCTCTCATATTAGAAGTAACTGCAAGCTCAAAAAAATGGAGCAACTTCTTCAATTATATAGTAGGCAAGTGAGAGACCATGAAACTTTCTAAGGAATAGCATGTCTTTGGGTGGTGATTCTCTCCTTGTCAAATGGTCCAAAAATTACTCTACTAAACATGGGAGGTTTTGATATAGATAATCTGTAAAAGGTACACAAACTCTTCTACCTATATGGCTATGGATTTTCCATTTCAGAATAGAAATGCTCCTACGGGTTTCCTTGACATCCAAATGTTGTAGGGTCACGCGGTATGTCCCGTGACCATAGTCGACGTGCACGCAAGCTCGCTCGGATAGTCACGGATATCAGGAAAAAAAAGAGTGACAAGAAATGAGAGGTGGTTGGGGAACATATCTATTAATAGCCCCGTCATTCTATTTTCAAGCTGAAGAATATATTTTATGCCAACATTAAGCATATTGTTGCAAATGGTGATATGACTACCTTATGAATGATCATTGTATTTTTCTTGAAGAACTCTCAAATACGTGGTACAAGATCTAGTAGAAGGATCGTCATATGGTTCTGTCTCTTGCTGGGTATTCCATGTACATGTGTTTTTCACACCTCGTCTCTTTTTTTGCTTGTTTGGTGTAATCTGGGGGAAAACCATCCTATCCTTTCATTGGTTCACAGCTATTCCAACTAATATCAGCAGCACCATGTTCTTATAAAAAGGAGAGGAAGATCTTGTGCATCACAACACGAAAGCCTCCTTTTTGGTTCTTACTGCAGGATATTCAAAATATTTATATTTTTATTTTTTAATATTCGTAAACGTTCAGGTCAACTTGCGTGCATCTTGATTATTGTCACTCAACTACAACATTTAGATGCCAAGAAAATCCTTAGAAAATTTATCCTTACGTAGATTTTTTTTGAAAAGAACACAAACTTCTCATTAAGATAATGAAAAGAAATACAGAAAGATAACAAACCCCGAAGGGA
>JBBMEG010000004.1:3707990-3722096 GCA_037832605.1 Cyclanthera cordifolia
TTTATTTTTAAAATATTTAAGTATGTGATCATTAAATGATTATATATAATAATTAAGGATCGAAAGGTGTTTAGATAAATAAGGGTGAAATGATTATTTTTAGTGATTAAAAATGATGAATTATTAAATAAGCTGGTTTGCCCGAGAGGTTAAGGGGGAAGACTTAAGATCTTCTGCACACAAGTGCGCGTGGGTTCGAACCCCACAGCCAGCAAATTTAAGTTTTCTTATCAATGTCACTTTTATTAGTACATATGGATTGGCGTTTCAAATGACCGATCACTTAGAAATTTTTTATGTTTATATGTCGATTGAGTTATGCTAATTTTGACAAAATTTATTATTATTATTTTAACAAATAACATAATATAATATCATTTATTTATTGATTAAGAATATCTAGTACTACATTATCAGAACGAATTAACAAATTTTTTTAATAAAGAAAACACGAAATTAATATTAACATTCAACTAACTAGAACGTGGCTGATCATTTAAGGAACATGAAAGAATTGAAATTAAATGTTATGCTAAGTCAATGGTTTAAATACAAAAAGTTTGCAACCTTTCAAAGGTTGGACATCTCTTTTTATTAAACAAACATATATAATATTTGTAATCGAAAAGATTGTTGGCGAACTGATTTCACTATTTGATGTTAATTTAGTTCAACATAAGCGTTATTGATTCAATCAAGAAAAGACAAAAAGAAATGGTTTGAACTATTCACTGAGAAATTTCGGTCAATCATAAATTGCCACATCATTATCTCAAATTTAATGACAAAATTAAATTAACTTTTGAGACAATATTTTTGAAAATTAAATTGCATCAAAAGTTTTTTTTTTTTTTTTTGAAATTGAGTCAAAATTAAATAAGACCAAAGTTAATTGGTGGCTGTTAACAAGGTCAAGCCCAAGGCTCAAGCCTAAAAGCCCATTTACGCCCAAGCCCAGAATCCATAGAAGCTCTATAAATAGAGAGACTCTCATTCATTTTCGAGGTATGGATCAAACAAGGCTTTCAAGACTAACACAAAGAACACACGCGTTTCGCATTCATATTATTTGGTTGAACATAAATTATAACTACTAAATATCTATATATAAAAACTATATTTACTTTGTACTAAAAAAAAACTAAAACAATAAATTCTAAGAAATCAAACAATTATATAATTTATTTATTTCACTTTAAACAATTTAGTTAAAACAATCGTTGTAAAAAGTTCAAAGAATAAAATTTTAGTCTAAATGCAAGTAGTGTAAGAAAAATAAATGAGAGAATAAACCAATTTAATTGAAAATGATGGGAGGAGATAAACAGCTTTTTGTAGATAAAATGTGGTTTCATTTTATTTTTATTCTATAAAATGTTTGGTTACAGTTCTTTAAATTTAAAATTGTTCTATATTAAAAAAAAATAATAATAAAAATATATATATATATATATTAAACTTTCTTTAAAAAATACCATATTTCTCTATAAATATTGAAAAATATATTTATATATATATATTATCTTTTACTTATATTTAAATTGTTAACATAGTTGATTAATTTGTATTAATATTAATTTAAAACTACGAGAACAATTTTAAAATATATTTGGATAAAAATAAATTAAAATTAAATATTTAATAGTAGTTATATACAAAATAAATTATAAACTAAAATTGAATATTTAATTAGTTAGAGATGATTAAAAAAAGAAAAGAAAAAAAGTGAAGGAGCAAAACGTCATTTTATATTTATTTATTTATTTATAGCAATTAAATCTCATGGAAGTTAAAATTTCTAAAACGAAAAAAAAAAAAAAAAAAATGGAAACGAAAATAAAAGGTCACGTGCTTGAACGCATCCCTACTCCCTATATATATTGAAGCAATTAGCCGCCTATCATAACTCTCAATTTCCCGCCTCTCCATCAAATCTTAACCGTTAGCCCAATCTTGTTCACTATGAGTCCCAATCTTCAATTCTCATCATCATCTCCAAATGGAACAAAAACAACATTCCACAAGTACTTGAAGCCCGGTGCATTAGCGCGGTTGCGAGACTCGATCATCCGATCGCACCGATTCAACAAGAACTACTCGCTCTCTTCCATGATCAGCCACCGTCGTCGTAGTACTCCTCCTCATGTCGAGTCGCCTTCACTTAATTATTCCCCTGTCGATGCCGGTGGATTCGAGACCGATGTGGACTTCCCTCCATTGGATGGTAGGGTTTACGGACGCACCTCGTGCCCTAATCGGAAGAAACTCGTCGCTATTAAGCCTACGTGGTTTTCGAGCCCTAATTTGCATGGATCTGCAGATTTAACCCCAGATCTGATCATCGATGCAGTTAATAGCAATGTTGCTGCGCATTGACTACATTTCTTTTTCTTTTTTTTTTTAATTAAAGCGAGTACATAATTTTATTGGTTGCGAAGTATAGTTTATTTTTTCTATTTGAATCTTGATCATTATATTATAGGTTTAATGTAACCGGCTGAATTTTAGTAATTTTAGTTGAAAGTTTTATTTTGAGTTATCCAACTTGTTCCTTTTTTATTGTTAGTTTATTTAAAATGATGTCAATTTAATTTTCCATCATGATCATTAGGCAGTGTAAGTGATTTTTTTAAAAATTTTATGGTGTGTTTGTTTATGGGAGAAAAGAGAGCGGAGTGGAAACGATGAGTTAATGGTAATTTAAGTAATTAAGGGACGTTTGAGCCACCGTTAATAAATGAGAGAATAGGAAGGAGAACGATTCTTTGTGTTACGAGAATCATTCTTCCCATAATTATATATCATGTTTCCTCAAAATCACTTTTTTATTCTCCTCCTAACTATTCAACAACTTTTTATTCTCCCCATAACAATTTTTCACAAACATCATATCAATTATTTTATTTTTCTCACTTTTCTCGCCCTAAACGCAATTAATCATTCACTTAACAACGAACACAATTAATCATTCTTCCCATAATTATTCATTTTTTTTCATTCTCCCCTCGTTTGAAAATTGAGGTTAGTAATTATTGAAAATAGTTAACAATTCGATTTAGAGATAAGTGTTAATAGTGGACAGGTAACATATTAACTATTGTCTAGAGATTGATATTTGTAATAGTTGAGTCATAAGTTTAATGTGAAATTTGATAAAGGTTCAATGTGATGTTTGATATTTAGTGTTACTGAATAGTTATAATTAGTAATTGTTTACTACCGTTGATATATAGTGTTATTAAATAGTTATAAGTAGTTGTTTACTACCGAATTCACGCACGTGGTTTTTGAGGGAGTAATGATTAATCAATTATAATATACAAAAAAAACAAACATAGACGAGGGTGTTTGAGGCAAAATGATGAAATTTGGAGATGGCGGAGGTCTCATTATCAAAATATTTTTGTTCTCTCCCTAACTAATTTTATTCTCATCGTATATTTTAATTTACATAATTATTCATTGGGTGAAATTTTCAAATGTTTAATTTTTAGTCTCTAAATTTTGAGATTTTTTTCATTTTTATCTCTTAACTTTCAAAATCAAATTTAGATCTATAAATATTGAGGTATGTTTTCGATCATCAACTTTCAAAACACTTAATTGGTTCTTATCACTATAAATTTTATAAATGTTTATTATATTAAAATTAAATTATTAACAATGTTGGAATCAAATTTTGATTAATATTGATTTCAATTTTACACAACTAAAATTGTTTTGTTTTTTTTTAGGTTAAAGGAACCAAAATAGGGACCGATGTGAAATAAAAGTTAGAGTTAATTAACCGACAAAAATGATATTTTACCGGTATTCATTTAATCCCTAACACGAAGAACCATTATCATTATAATTTACCACCCAAATAATTCTTATCTACGTAATCATTCTGATTGGCATCACACCACACAAACAATCACTGTGTATTCTCCCTTGTTTCTGCAATAAAACATCGTATAGACAACTAAACAAAATTAATACCAATCTTCAGACATGAAAAGGAAAAGCTCACGTACAAAGGACACTTTAATGGAACGGGCGCAAAGGTAAGGGATAGAGAAGGGTGCATCCCAAACCAACGATAGGTGTTGGATAATGCGAAGAAGAACTACGACTAATCAATATTTTGCTCGACAAGTGACTGAGAAACATAAGGAGGTCAATACACCAAACAAGCACGAAATTTCAAGGGAGAGGGGCGTTGAGTTTTTTGACAAAACATTAGAAGAAGATATTCTGATATCGGAAAGCTAAAATGATTCAGAATGATCCCTAGGAATCGAAAAAAAGAAGTGAGATACTCCAAGCATTATAAAAGGAGCACGAAACCTTAGATTCAAAGCTTCCCAGTTAGAAATACTTTAAATTTGATGTACTAACTCTAGTTAAATTCTTTTTGTATTTTTTTGGAGAGAGAGGGCGGGAAAAGATGCGAGTAGTATATGCTTTGAAGATAATGTTTATGTAATTTGAGTCGGGGAAAGAAGTATGTGTCATTGGAGCAATTTTTCACATTGTGGAAGTATGATTCTCCGGTTTAGAAGTTTTTTCGCGTAAATTCTTGTGTTTTCTTTTAATGTTTTTCCTTTTAATTTCTCGATTATTTTTCTGCTTATTCATGCTGTAATTATATATAGACGATTTTTTTCCCAACAAAGGGAAGATATGACTACACTAAGATCGAAAAGTCAGTAGAAGAAGCATATGAAGAAAATTGCATAAAAAGACGAGTGCATCAGCAATGCTTTGTGACATCAACCTCAATGATTTTCGAAAAGGTTACAGAGAGATTATTTGTTCAAAGCTTTCATCCCATTATTATTTAATTAAAAAAAATTGTTATTATATGTGCAAATTATTAAAAGAAACAAATAACAAGAGTATGAGAAGAGCCAAAAAAAGCAATAATTCAAAAACATCAATGTATTAATAAAAATCATGAAGTTAAAGTGTTCAAATATGAAATTTTAATAATAAAAAATAAAAGGTAGGTTAAAAATCATAAAGTCACGTGTCTAAATGCATCCCACGCCGTACATATTCAAACCATTGGCGGCGGTTTTTTGATTTTCAGTTTCCCTCACTACGCTCCCGCCTCTCCATCTTATTCTCTCACACACCTCAATCTTCAATACCCTTAAACCCTAATCGTCGCCGATTTCATCTCCGATCGGAACTATGAATCGCCGGCTTCATCTATCGCCAAAATCATCTGCCAATCGGGCGGCATCGTTCCACAAGTACTTGAAGCCCGGCGCTTTAGCGCGCTTGCGAGATTCGCGAATCAGCGCCAGGTCGTACCGTTTCAACGCGCTCTCTCAGATCTACCTCCACCATACTTCTCCTATGGACTCGTCGGAAGTTTCTCCGGCAGTTCAATCGGAGACTGACGTGGCCGACGACTTCCCTTTTTCGGCAGGGAGAGTTTATGGTCCCTTGTGCCTTAAGAGGAAGAAGCTTGCGGCGTTTAAACCTTCGTGGTTTTCGATCCCTAATTTGCAAACTCCTACTTCAGATCTAACTCCAGATTCGATTAGTGATGTTGCTGCGCACTGATTGCGGATTTCTATACTACAGTGAATTGATCTTTGATTTTACTCTTACTCAGTGTAAGTAAATTTTCGCGGTTGATTAGTTTGTTGTTGGCCGTTTCTTCCGATTGATTATTGGTAAAATTCTTTTCAAGGGGCTTATTTGAATAATTTTAGTGGAAAGTTTTATTTTAACACATTAAACTTATCTGCTATTGATTGTTTTGATTATTTGAATCTGATTATTAACTATTGATTAATTTCATTTAGGGAAATACCTTCGGGATTATTTGTCATCTGAAACTGAATTTTGTTCAATAAAGTCGGAAATATAGTCTGTTTATAGTTTTTGGTTGGTTCATTTTAACGTAATAAAGTTGCATCTTAATCATTTTCCTCTTCAGCCTTTATTTGCAAAACCACAGGGGCCAAAATATTCTGCTTATTAATCATCATAAAATTGAATTCAGTGTTTCAGTCGGCTTAAATGCATTGCCTTGTATTAGATTTGGTAAAGGGTTATGAAAGTCCATAGTTAATATTTGAAATACTCTGATAACTATGGACTTGCATATTTAGGATTTTAAATGCCTATCTTCCATTATTGCAAGCTTACCGTGTAACTGTTATTTCATTTGAGTTACACATTTGGGAGAAGTTACTTTATATTGATAGGATTAGAATTGCTTGGCGTGTTTGATATTTATTTAAGTCCGATTTGATAACCATTTGATTTTTCATTTTTGGTTTTTGAAATTTATTCTCTAGGTATGTTCCATTTTTCTTTTCAAGTAAATATATAAATTCTAACCAAATTTCATAAACCATAACAAGTATTTGAAAATTATTTTTTTTAGCTTTCAAATTTTGGTATTGTTTTTAAAAACACAATAAGAGGTAGACATCAAAGTCATGAAAATTATGTGTTGGAGTGGTAGTGGTAGGTTTTTTTTTCAAAAACCAAAAACAAAAAATGAAATAGTTATCAAACGGGACCTTGCTGCTGAATTAATCCCCATGTGTCGGGACCTGCTTATTCCTTCTACCCATCCAGAAGGATGCTTCCTATATTAAATGTTTTGGTTTTTGATAATTAAACTTGTTTTTTTCGGCATTTCTCTACCTTAATATTTTTTGTTTACGTCTTCTTGCATTAAGCATTTACACGCCGAGCCAAATTTCAATTTTTTTTTTTATTATCGAGAATTTACAGGCCTGCTTCTCTAAACCTGGAGACACTATCATAGGATTGGAAGTGAAATTGTGGATCGCATGGGAAATTAATTCTCAAAGTTTCCTTGACCTTGAGGAGCACACCCTAAAAAAAACAGACACTCAATCCTAAACCCTAAACCATAGGCCCATTACTAGACTGTGGCTCTGGGTTATATCATAGGGCCAGATTCGAAATTGGGGATTACGTGGAAACTTAATTCTCAAATTTTCCTCGACCTTGAGGAGCACACCCCAAAAACACACACTCAACCACTGTTCAATTATTTTTTGAAAACTATTTTTTTAGTTTCGGCTTTGTTTTGAAAATGTATGGATTAAGTAACAACATGGAAATCCATATGTGAAAGTTGGATGGTAGGCTAAATTTTCAATAGCCTTAAACTAAAGGTTATAAAATGGAGCCTTTTAGTTCTAAATATTAGCAAGAAGCAAAAAAGAAAGTTATTGCTTTTTGAATCAGAATTCTTATCTCATATCTCTCATGTTATTGTCTTCAGTTTACTTGAATTGCTGCCATGCTTGTTTTTTCCGGTGTTTGGTGTACATGTAGTTGATTGAGTTTGATGATTGCGCCTTGTTTTAGTTGCTTCTGTGCATTTGTGAATGCTATTTAAGGCATATGCTTGAGTTTTGTGTTACAACTTATCTCCGACTCTTTGCTTATTTCTGTCTGGAATGTACATTTTCTCCTCACAGATTGGTAATTTTAGGCAAATTATTGATGATTTTTGAAACGTCATTTTGTTATTTGGAGGATTAGAAATTTGAGTTTTAGTTATAGTTTGTTTGATTGTAGCTATTCGTAAAGGAGTTGCAGTTAATAACGTGTTGAGATGTGATTATGAATGAGTGATTATTTTCAGGAGTTAGAAATGAATAATTAGAAAGGAATGATAATTTTAAATATTAGTAATGAGTGATTATAATAGCTCGTTTGAATGTAATTATTTGAAAAGTTCAAACTCCATTGAGTTTGATTATTGACATGATGAAGTTCAAAATAAAGGAATCCTACGAGACAAAAATTGAATCAAAATCACCTTAATATGTAATGATTTAAAAGCTTATATTATAAATTTTTTTTGAGATTACATAATAATTGGATTGTAGATTCGGATATGTGACATCGTGATTATTGAGCAAATCGAGTGGATGCTAACATATCGTATTTATTGGACCCATTAAATGCTATTTTTTCTCTATTAAACATGAAAATTCTCCTAATAAATACTTAACAGCTATTCTTTGAGTAATATTGTAGATTTTATTGATAATGTAAACATGTTTGTAAAAAATTGAGGTAACGATTTGACAATGGTGGTCAATATTAAAAGTAACAGCTCGGTTTTATTCAATCTACCTATTTAGCTTAAATTGTCAGGAATAATACCCTCATTTACACCTAAATATCTAATTACATTTTCTTAATTAATCAGATATTTAGTATTAACTTTTTTAAAGAAAACATTATTAGGGATTAACTATCCGTTTTAATTTTAGACGAGAATTTGCTCTTTGTGGGAATTATTCAGTACAAATTTTAATTAAAATCAATGAAAAAAAAAATTAGTTATTAGATCTAGGAGTCTAATTTTTTGCTTTGGTTAATATATTTTAAAATTAAAAAAAAATTGTTATTGATCTTGAGTAACGCTCAATTTTAATCATTAAGACAACAAAAACTTTAATTACACAATATAATATTGAATAAATTGATTATTTTAATTTTATTATTAAAAAAAAAAATATATCAAAATAAATTGAAAAAAATGCACAAAACTAAAAACAAGTATTATTCAAAAGTGAATATTATTAAAATATAAAAAATAAAAATAATTTAATTTTGAAATATAAGACGAAGAATGATTATTGAAATATTAGGCATGCACAAAATGTAACTTTCCCAAATAAATTTCATCTCAGCGTTGTTACCACGCACGTTCATAAAAGCTCGGCTAGCAATCCTCAGAACAAGACTAGAACAGAAGGGAAATCACAGAGCGCGCGAAGCAAAGAAAATGGCGGAGCCCAAAGTGAAATACGATCGCCAACTCAGGTCCTTCTACACTTCGCTTCTTCCATACTTGTATTATACTATAGCTCCACCTTCAAGTCATCCCTACTTGTAATCTCGATATTTTCTGCTTAGGTTTTATCTGTTATTCTGTCTGCCTGAAGAAAGTAACCGGAAATTTTAAGAACAGTTCTGCATTTTTCGTACACAAAGTTCGCGGTCTTCTTTATTACCGAAATGAACCGCAGAGTCTTATTCTTGGAACACTGAGAGATTTTGCGTTATTGCAGATTTTATCGTTACTTTTTTCTTTTGATGCAACTGTTTATTGCTAAACGATTCCTTAATTTGAGTGTAAGTTGACGAGTTATGAATTTGCATCCGAACTTTGTTAAGGAATTATCCTACTTTGAAAAAGTGTGAAAATATCCAAACATTTATACGATGGGTGAGGTACTCTTCTTATAGGTAATTAGTTTTGAGATAGATGCCCACTGTTTCAAATTAACTTAGTTCCATTGTCTCTTTGGAGAACTGGAAGTATCTAGCAATTTTTCATTATTTTTTAGACATATATGCCGGTTAGAGAATTTGATCGGCTATATTTAATTAATTAATTAATTTTTTTAACTTTCTAGTTCTAAAAGCTTTTTATCCTGTGATACTTTAGGATCTGGGGTGATCAAGGGCAGTCAGCCCTTGAAAAAGCAAGTATATGCCTTCTCAATTGCGGGCCCACTGGTTCTGAGACATTGAAAAATTTAGTTCTTGGAGGAATTGGAAGCATCACTATAGTTGACGGTAGCAAGGTAGAGAAGGGCGATCTTGGGAACAACTTCATGGGTAAGCAAATGTCACTGTTGCTTTTGGAAATGTAGGTACTTTTGTCAATGGGAATTTCTTATGATTCTACGAATGATATTTTTAACCAGTTCAATGAATCTGAAAGTAAATTGATCATTTTGGGAACGCTATGGATTAGCATTCAAGAGTTTCCTTTCCCAAATAAATTCTTGAAATTATTTTGTCGAATAATCTTCTGCAATATTAATAAATAATTTTGAGCTTTTTGACTACTTTTGTTGGGAAAAAAACTAAACTTTCTTTTGTTTTTTTGTCAATACATTTCTAGTGGATGAATCAAGCATCGGGCAGTCGAAGGCAAAGTGTGTGTGTGCATTTCTTCAAGAACTAAATGATGCTGTAAAAACTAAGTTTATTGAAGAGTGTCCAGAGGCATTAATTGAAACAAAGCCATCATTCTTTTCTCAGTTTACGTTAGTAGTTGCCACACAGGTACTTATGCATACTAGTTAATTCAATCGAGGTTGCTCCTCTTACTGGAGTTCTTGGATTTTTTTCTCTTGCCTGTCATTTTTTATCATGTCCTTGGTGCTATGATATTTGGAATCACTAGCATTGTTTTGTATTCCTTTTGGCTTTTAGTTACCATTATAAAATTATTATCAGTATTATTTTTAGAAGGAATGCACAATTTTCTAGGATTGAATAGTTTTGGAAGAGGCACCTAAAAAACTGCACCAAGCTTTGATTAGTTCAAAGCTATTTTCCCAAGCCTATTTTTTTCCATAGAAGAACTTCCTTATGTACCAATTCCTCAAATCACAGATTGAACAATGTTGACCCTAAGCGTTCATGCTTTCTCTAAAAGCTACGGCCACAAGGAAGAGTGGTGATGTTTTTAGCCCTGCCCTGTTAGTAACCCAATCACATCCATAAAATTCAAAAGCTCTAATTTTGGAGCAAGGATATAAAACCTGTTTTGATGGAGTATTTGATTGGATAGGAAAAAGAAAAAATTTATGGGGGGTACTAGAGAATGGGGAAGGTGGTAGCTGGCATGAATGCACAAAAGCCAATTTTCTGTTCTGTGTTATTTATGTGGTTTACGTTTACAAGGTTATTGGTTTGTCGAGCTATTACTATTCACCATCTTAATTTGATCTTTTTATGAACTGTTTGAATTTATTCAGTTGGTCGAGAAGTGGACTGTGAAGCTAGATAAAATTTGTAGGAATGCAAATGTCATATTGATCGTTGCACGCTCGTATGGCCTCACTGGGTTTGTCAGAATCAGTTTAAAGGTCTGTTTCTGCTATAATGTTACTTTAATTATTCAACCTTAGACGAACTATGATCAACGGAAAAATTAAATTAGTTACTCAAACAATCTGACTTCAGGAGCATACTGTCATTGAACTTGTATATGACTAATCTGAATTAATTTACGAGTCCTTCTTGAACTTGTATTATTTTTAATTCTTGTGGATATTTGGAGGTTCATGTTTTGGACCTTTTCCTCGTGGGAATTTTAAAATAATAACCCAGAACAGCTTAACTATGACTTCAGAGTCTTTTATGTAAGCTACTTAATGTCGATTTGGTGTAGACTGCCACAAAATTTTCAACATGGTTGCACCACTTCCACTAACACTTTCAATATTTCAAATAAGTTTTTCCTTCATGATTTCCCAGGATAAAATATTTTATATGTGGGTGCTAAAATAATATATCTTATTCATGCAAATCAGGAGCATACTGTCATTGAATCAAAGCCTGATCATTTTCTGAACGATCTCCGATTAAATAACCCATGGCCAGAGCTGAAGAGGTAGAGTTTTTAGTCAAAGCTTTTTCATCTTTTCCAATAGGATGGATTTCTTATGTGAATATTAACTGTTTGCATTTGGTTTTTGTCTGTCTAAGCTGTTATGTTACTGTCAAGTATGACTGTATGACCACTAGGTTGAGTACATAGAAGTTTCATTTTTTAATTGCATGCACTCACTTCTGGTAGGTTTGCCGAAACTATTGACCTCAATGTTCCCGACCCTGTTTCTCACAAACATACTCCATATATCGTAATTCTTGTCAAGATGGCAGAAGAGTGGGCCAAAACCCACAGAGGCAGTTTACCATCAAGCAGAGAAGAGAAGAAAGCATTCAAGGTTGCATTTCCTTTTTGTTATCAGTGATTTGTGATAGTTACAAAAATAATTATAACCATCATGATGTGACCTAGTGGTCAAGAGGGTCTTAAGTAACTAATAGGTGGTAGTTCAATCCATGATGACTACCTACCTAGAAATTAATTTCATACGGATTTCTTTGATATTTAGATGTTGTAGGGTCAGACGGAATGTCCCATGCCAATAACCGAGGTGCGCATAAGTTGGCTCGAATAATCCTGACTTATAGATATAAAATAAAGCTACTAAAATAAATAGTAATAAATGAAAAATGAATAATCAGTGCTTTTTGATAGTTACCGAAAGTGTCGGCGTGGACAATGTAGGATCTTATCAAAGCCAAGATGATTGCAGTTGATGAAGATAACTACAAAGAGGCTATTGAAGCTTCTTTCAAAGTCTTTGCTCCACATGGGATTGGTAAGAAAGCATTTGTAAGCATATAGATCAATTTATAAAGGATCGCCTACTCTTGGTCTTAAATGTTGATCTGTGAGAGATGTTGCATCAGTTGCTTGCTGTGTAGTCTTGCCTTTAGGAGTTTACGCTCACATCCTTGGTATTTTGTAGATATTCCATTTCTTTTTATCATAGTAGCCTCACTAGATCTTCAATTTCAGTCCATCAGCCTCAGTAGTGCTTCCAGAAAATCATTGTTAAGTCTTTGTAGGAAGGCCAAGGCTCTTCCTTCAAATATCTCTATTCCTCAATTTTATTTTATTGAAAATTAAGTTTTTCCCTATTGCTAACGAGCTTATTTATTTTTTGGAAAAGTAAACATGTCATAGTTGAATTCATAGAAATACTAAAAGGAGGAAAAAGAAATAAAAATAGAGAAAAAATAAGACAAGAAAATTCAATGTTCAAGGAAAATCATTGCTCCATCATGGCTCGCTCCAATGAATTCTTAGTTGCTAAATATCATAGTGTACATTACTCTTCAAATTTGGCAATCCCAGAAAATTTTTCTTCATTTTCACTGGCGGAATGACACTATTATACAAATTCCATTTATTTTCAGCATTGCAAGATCTTGAACACTAACCAATAATTGGTCTGATAAAACGTGATGTGTAGGAGAAGGTCAGCGCCATTTAAGGGGTATATGTAGGAGATAATTGGAGTGTAAATGATTGTGCTTCCTTAAAAATCCCTGCCCTTGGTAACTAGGGGAGGTGGGTGGGTAAAGGTGCAGAGCTTCTAGTGTTTTAGCATGTTCCATCAATGGATTATCTCCAAAGATGCTTGAATTGTAGGGGTGAGGGCTGAGGCTAAAAAGCTTGAGTAAAGTGGACCAGTGGTGCTTTCTAGGAAAATTCTCCAACTTTAGTCTTTGATGGAGGAAGTGAATTTGAATCTTTGCTGGAGAAGCTAACCAGAGAGTCACTGGAGCTCCCATCTCTACCTGATGAAAAATAAAACGATGACAAAACAGACAAGGAACTTGCAGATCGCGAGTTTTAGAAGAGCCCAAACCCTAGACAGAAGGCTTCAATGGTGGCTAGGGTGGTAATTGGTAAACGACGACGATTATCAGTGGGGGAAGACATTGTCGGAGGCTATGGGGAAGGTTGCAGCTTCAAAGTTAGGGTTGGGTTTTCCTGGAGGGGAGGAGAGAGAAAGTTTGAGCTATGTTTTATTTATTTTTTCAGGAGCACCTGCTCATTTTGAGCAGTTGTAGTGGAAGTAATCGAGAGGAAGCTCAAAAAATGAAACAAACTTGAAAGTACAAGGACTAAAATTGGACATTTGAAAATGTTGAACTATGTTAAACTACCAATCAACCCAAAAGCTTAAGCTAATGAGTTGGGGTAAATTTAATTATATCAACCAACACTTCCTTCATTTGTGGGCTTAGAAATTTTAGAAATCTCCTACAAGTAGAATTTAATTTCAAATGAGGAGGAAACAACTTGGCAGAGACTCGAACTCATGATCTCTAAGTTAATGAGTTTGGGTAAATTTAACTATATTAACGAGCTGAAGTAAACTTTTTATATCTTCCCTATTTTTGCTCGTCTCTTTTTTTTCATGTCGGTTACAATTGCCAAGGACATTGGGAGGGACTAGAAAAAATTTCTATGGAAAGGTTTGTCTTTGGATGAATGATGATTCTCGTTGTCAATGGTCTAAAGTTTGATTTACCTCAAACATGGGAGGTTTTGGTCTAGATAATACTTATTAAAGGCATACGGCCATCCTATCTATATGGCTATGGACATTCCATTCAAATCAAGGCAACAAAAGGGAGTAGCAAGGTATGAGTGGTGGTGGGAAACATATCCATATTAAGGCCTGTCATTCTATTTTCAAGTTCAAGAATATGTGTGTGTGT
>JBBMEG010000004.1:3730916-3741788 GCA_037832605.1 Cyclanthera cordifolia
AAAATTAAAATAAAAAAAATAAAGGATAAAAATAAAACAAATTAAAACTTCTCACACCAAAATGGTATTTTATCTGTAGAAGTTTTATAAAGAAATTCCATCACATCAATAGAACATATGGAAATGGGCAAAGATACAAAGCTATGCTCACATTTTATAAGGGCAGTTTAGTAATTTGGTGATATCTTAAAAAATGACAGCATTTCTCAGTCTTCTTTCTCACCTCTCCTCTGTGTCAAGTTCATTGCAACTCAGCATCTCTGCAAACACACAGTGCACAGAGAGAGAGATAGAGCAAAGCAAATGGATTAAGAAACGAACAAAATCAGTAGCAGAGAAAGAAAAAAAAAGGAAAGAGAATAAACTAATTATTCTAATTTCTCATACTCTCACCGTTCATTCTCAACTCTGTTTCAAATTCCTTTTGCTCCAAGCATTTCCCCCCTTTTCTTATCTCTCGATTCGCTTCGATTCCTCTGTTTTTCATGGTTGTTTTTTCGTAAAATGTCTTGGAAAATCAAGCCTGATCGTCATTCTTCAAGAACTGTTCTATCCCAGAAATGGACCTTGTTTCTATGCTTTGGTTGCTTTTGCTCTGGAATGTTCTTCACCAGCAGGTTTGGTGTTCAGATTATTTACTTCGGATTTCTGTTTATGGGAAATGGATTTTGTTGTTTGTTTTCGAATCTGTGAAATGGGTTTCATCAGTTTTTCTTGATTTTGTTGTTGATTTTCAATTCTGGGTTGTTTTTGATTGCGTTGTTTCTATCTGGAACTACAACTTTACTGATATTTTACATTGTTCGAAGTTTGTTTTTCTCTTCGATTTTGGAAAAGCCTACCCCTCTCGATCACGATGGTTGAGAATATTTATCTTCTTTTTATGATTGCTTTACTCGTATGATCCAAAAAGTCGCATGTATTGAGATTTTGTTTTTTTATCTTCTTTTATCTTTTCTTTTGTGGTTCAATAGCCTAGGAATTAGTATTATCAGTAACTGTATATCTTAACTTTTGTTAATGGAAGTCCAATATTGTCTCTCTCAATTCCTATGTATGAAAAAATTGCTAGACTATGGTTGCTATTATCCCAGTATTTCTAGTGCTTCTAATCTTGCTTTGAATTCTATTCTGCATTCACTTTTCAATTTGCAGCCTGGAATCGAATTCTATTCTACATTCACTTCACTCTGATGTTTTTATTAAATTTGAAATATAAATGAAGGGGGAGTTTCATTTTAAGAATTTTCTTTGAATCCTTAGTTTGTTTTTCTTTTACTCTTCTGGAAAATCCTGTGTTTATCATCTATGTTCAATGAAATCATCAAGCACAAAGAACTCTTTATTTTGGGAACTTAGCTGATTATCAAGTCTAAATGTTTTGAGGAAGACGGTTGAAATTTCTTGCAGGATGTGGACCATTCCTGAACATAAAGGTGTGGCACGAGCAACATCGGCAGAAACCGAAGAATTAACATTAGTTTCAGAGGGTTGTGACCTAAAAACTGTATGCATGTCCAAATTTCTCTTCTTATTCAGTGCTATAATGAACCTGCTAATTTAATTACTCTGTCATTCACATTTAAAATTCTTCTTGTTCTCTTTTTTCTATCTCTCTCAATTCTTTAGTTACAGCAGAAGGAATTCAATTTTTCATCGAAAGACATTTTTGGCAAGGTTTTTAACACTCATGATGCTATACAGTAAGTACATTTTTGTTCATTTTATTTAATTTTATATTTACATCTAATACACTTAAGCTATGACTAACATACTAGGTTTTTAATGCAGCACATTAGATAAGACAATTTCTAATTTAGAGATGGAATTAGCTGCTGCGAAGTCGGCACAAGAATCTATCCAAAGCAGTTCTCCTTTATCAGAAGATTCAAAGCAAACTAAAACATCTGGAAGAAGAAAGTATTTAATGGTTGTAGGAATCAATACTGCCTTTAGCAGCAGGAAAAGAAGAGATTCTGTTCGGGCAACCTGGATGCCTCAAGGTTTGGATTATTTTGCTGTTTAGTTTTAATCTCTTTTTAGCTAACCTTGGATTGTTCTTTCTGATTATTTTAACCTGTTTTCTCATTTTAGTTAATCTCATGCTATTATTGTTACTTTCATCTGATTGTTGCTTCTGTTTTTGCATTTTGTTAAAAAAGGCGAGAAAAGAAAGAAGCTGGAAGAAGAGAAGGGCATCGTAGTTCGCTTCGTCATTGGCCACAGGTCGCTTTCCTATCCTCTTCAAATTTTCTTAAATGTCAAGTTCAAATTAGGTAACATTGAATAATGCTCAAACATGCTTTGTTGTTTTAAATACTTTGCCTTCATCTCAAGAAAATTTCCACATCTGAGTGGCTTTATTCTGAAAATGATGGAACTTCTGATTGTTATTTTCTGTAGAAGTTGTTTAAGAATTGCCAGTTAGAGAACATTTTCTTTCTTGTTTTACTCAGGCTGCTAAGTTGCTTTTAATAGAAGCCAAGGCTTGTGAATGCCCTGTGTTTATTCTCTGTTTTGCATAATGTAATTAATATTAGAATCTACTATTGAATTGACTGAAATTAGAGTAAAAATTGTAGCAGTTTTAATTTGATCCACATAACATTATATGCCTTTGAGTGGCTGTTACTCATTTTCCCCTTCTTATATAGTGCCACATCAGGTGGTATTCTTGACAGAGCTGTTGAAGCAGAAGATAAAAAGCATGGAGATCTTCTTAGACTGGTAATGTTTTGTAAATAACTTCCATTGTTTCTCGAACTCCACGTGTTTAGAGTTACAGTAGAAGCCTATGTTTTCAATCCCCTTCACTCTCAGTCAAGTGATTAGGCTTTTTGCGCTTGTTTACGTTGTTCCTGAGCAGGATCACATTGAAGGTTACCTTGAATTATCAGCAAAAACTAAGATATACTTCGCTACAGCAGTCGCTTTATGGGATGCAGACTTTTATGTGAAAGTCGATGATGACGTTCATGTAAATATCGGTATGCTAATACTGAGTGCCATTTAGAATAAAAATGGAATCGAATCAAGTTTCCTTTATGCATTTCTATCCTATGTTACAGGAACGCTCGGTGAGACGTTAGTCAGACATCTATCCAAGCCACGGGTATACATTGGATGCATGAAATCTGGCCCTGTCCTTTCGCAGAGGTGATATAATATACTTACTTCGTCGACTTCCCTCTTTACATTCAAAATTGAGCTAAAACTATATCAAGTATCACGCAGGGGAGTAAGATACCATGAGCCTGAATATTGGAAATTCGGAGAAGCTGGAAACAAGTATTTTCGTCACGCGACAGGGCAATTATATGCCATCTCAAAAGATTTAGCTACTTACATATCAACAAACCAGTAAGCTTTAACATTTCAAGCATTTGAGAGATGGACTTTTCACTTTGGTATGTTCTACTTATATATTTCCATAAATGTTTGTCTATTATGTCTTATCTCAGGCATCTCTTACACAAGTATGCTAACGAGGATGTCTCGTTGGGATCCTGGTTTATCGGACTTGATGTTGAACATGTCGATGATCGGAGACTTTGCTGTGGCACTCCTCCCGGTAAAGTTCTTCCACTATATTTTTTTTACCGTCGCTGTGGACATGGAAGATGAATTTTAGTTGGGTCTAATTTGGTACCCTACTCACCATTTTGCCGAAGAATCTTTGTTCAGAAGTCAACTCCAGTGTTTGTTGGTCCAGCTTCCTCCTATCCTTCCTTTCCCACGTAGAAAGATTATTGCATACCATAATCATAATTGAGATTGGATAAATTAGTCCCTATTTCATAATTATTTGGTTTTAGAAAACTGTCTACAACTACTCCAATGTAGGGCTTTCCATACTTGCCTGTATTCTCAAAAACCAAACCAAAATTTAAAATTTTAGACCCCGTTTGATAATCATTTGGTTTTTGGTTTTTGAAATTTAAGCTTGTATTTACTCAAATTCTCTACGTATGATTTCATCTTCTCTTAAGAAAGTAGGCGAATCCTAACCAAATTCCATAAACAAAAACAAGTATTTGGAAGCTATTTTTTTTTTAGTTTTCAATTTTGGTTTAGTTTTTAAAAACACAAGTAACATGTAGGTATCAAAATCATGAAAAGTATGTTTTGGCTTAAATTTCAAAAACCAAAAACAAAAAGGTTATCAAACGAGGCCTAAAAAAGTAGTTTCCATAAATCTGTTTTGATTTTTGGAACTTGATTGGGATTCTTTAATCTTTTTTTATGGGAATGAGAAACAATTTGTAGTGAATTTGAGTGAAACCAAGCTTAAATTTCAAAAACAAAAAATAAGAACAAAATGGTTATCAAACGGAGTCTCCGATGACCATTTGTCTTTTATAGAAGGTAGGAAATTTCTAACCAGTGGGTGTTACAGAAATTGACCAAAATGAAGGTTACATTAACCAGCTAATAAGAATCTTGTACTGTAAATCTGAAAGTTAATCGGCTTCAGGAACGTATTACTGAATATTTGAAACTTGAACTGGGAGACAAAAAACAATTCAAATGGTAGATAAAGTTTGGTACACACAATTGGCCTGTCATTTAATGTGAGGGTAATCATTGTTTGAGTTGCAAACTTCTGGTGCAGATTGCGAGTGGAAGGCGCAAGCAGGAAACATTTGCGTCGCTTCGTTCGATTGGAGTTGCAGCGGGATTTGCCGGTCTGCTGAGAGGATTAAGGAAGTCCATCGACGCTGCGGAGAAGGCGAGAATGTACTATGGAGTGCTACTTTCTGAGACGCTGCTGGGACGTCTTCTGTACTCAGGTGATGAGTTTGTTAGCTGTTGTCTGTAATATAAGATTGCTAATCTTTTATGAGTACAGAGATTTTACATCACAGATAGATAGAGATTACTGCCTGAGCCACCTCCAATTTTGCAGAGGGTTGGCTTAAATCAGCAGCTGAAAAAAGAAAAGAACACAAATTCTTTGTGGCTATGAGGGGCAATTTGTGAGTTAATCATTCCCTATTGTCATGAAACATATGATATTTAAATACATATTCCATGGCTTTTTTTGATGCCCCATGTCACTTTCTCTTGACATTTCTGATGTATAAATGTACAAAAAAAAGAGAAATGTATACTCGTTTTCTTTCCCGGTAATCTCATTGATTTCATTTTTATTGTGAGGGAGAGTTCAAAAGAGAGTTCGTTCACAAGATTCTCAAAAGGATATTGTTATGAAATCGAAAACAACCATCAAAGAAACAATAAATGAAACACGAGACAAAATATAATGATTAATGTGGTTCACTAACTGCATGTTAGGTACGTCAACGCATAGAGTGGAGAAAAAATATAAGAATGTTTTTCTAAAAAAAAAGAAAAAAAGAATGCAAGAGTGTCGTTCTAAAAAAAAATAAAAAAAAATACAAGAGTGTCGATCAAATAGACGCTTTAAAAAAGTTTATATAGTGCACTCTCATGAAATCTTATTACAACATACAATTCAAATACATAAAGCTCAGATATGAAAACATAAACTCAATTACATATTTTGTCTCGACTCATGATCGGGCAATGAGACTCTTGCTCGCTAACAAGACAACGAGATTTTCGGCTAAATAATTGTGTGTAATCAAAATACAAGACATATCTCACCAAAGAAAAAAAAAAGAGTCTAAACTAGAATCCAAGTAATCATGTTAGTGATTATTAGACAACACAGAGGTTCTAATTTAAAACAAATTAGCAATGAAAGGGTAACCTACCCTTCGTATAAATGTTATCAGGTCTCTGAGATTGTCAACATACTTCTTAATTTCAATACCATATTAGATAATATGAGGTTCTAACTCAACCGATTAGTTAGGAGCCGAGTTAAGAGGCCTCCTCACCTTTCCCACCTAAAATTCTCAACAATGATTTGAAAATTTTCAATTCATTTGTGTATTTCTCATATGAAAGGCAATTAAGCTGAGGATTACTTAAAAGTAGTGAAGTGTTAGTATATTCCTTTCTAAAAAATGCACCTATAACTAGTTTTGAAAGAGAGAAAACTTAAAATAGAAATACTCGAATAGATTATTTTCCAGAAAACGTCTGGAAAAATAAACCAGGAAGGCAAAAAAAAAAAAAAGAAAAAAAGAAGAAGAAACAACTAATGCCAAATTTACAGCAGAAACTGAAAGATTAAAAAGAGAATCAAAAGAAGACGACTCAAAACGACAAGATTTGTAGTTTTGGGACATTTTAACATTGCCAAAATAATGTACATTTTCCTGTCACTCTCTCGAACATAAAAACGAGCATGATACAATATTTGAGAGTTAGAGATTCGAACCTATAACTTCTTGATCAAACATACCTGCAATTGCTATTAGGCTAAGCCAGCTTTGGAAGCATGATAATGTAGTCATAGTTACGATATTTCTACTTTATATGCGACGGATGATACAAGTACACGTGATATTGGCACGGCTCAATAAAAAAGACGGATTCCAAGTTCAACAGAGCACTGCTTTCTTATTGAACCGGACCAACATCTCGTTTCAAAAGAAACCCATCAAAATCTAAACGAATCTCTAAGACAGATTCGAACATCTGACGTTTCGATCGAGATATATACCTTAACTAAATTAAACCATAATGAGAAATGAGTAGCATACATTATAACATTCATTACTCACAAAAATCTCCAAAAGTGTTAAATAATAAACCATCAATGAAAACAACAACAACAAAGAAAGAAAACAACGAAACCTGAAACAATATGGGAATTCTCAGTAGATAGAGACACACAACAAAATTCTACCTGGAAAAAGTTGTGTGTGTATTGCAAACCACAATGTGTAAGACAATGGTTTAGAGAGAGAGAGAGAGATTCAAATATGTGTGTGTGAAGAGAAAAGTGAGGAAAAATGTTTAAGAAATAAGAAAAAGAAAGTTGGGAGAGAAATGAGGGGGGTGGGGGGGTGCAATTAATGGAGTAGCATTAAAGATTCAAACAACCCAACAAGGAAGGAGGTTGGAGTATTAAATAAATAAACAATAATAAAAGGACCAATAAGAGAAAAGGAAGAAGAAGAAAGGGGCCACAGAGGCAATTATGGGAGGGCATTTATAAATGATGGGCAGAGGAGGGGAAATGGAGAGGGTATAGTAGGGGATGTTTGGTTCTGTTCTATCACCATTAATAATTTTGTAATCTCATTAAACACCAAATAAAGTCCCTTTCTTTTATTTTATTTTTTTTTTAATTTTTTTTTTTAATGGTACCCTACAACTTTGAAGAACAGCCACTGTGTTTCCTAGGTGGATTCAGTTCAATTAAACATCTTCTTGTTTGTATTGTGTTTTTTCATGGCTATTTTTCTTTTTCTTTTATTTTTTATGAGTGTTTTTTCAATTACTTTTTTTGCAAGGTGTTTGTTTGCAAAATTGTAGAGTGATTATTTTAAGTGATTAAAAATAAATAGTTATTTTGAATGATTTTAAAGAAGAAATTGTTGTAAAAGCTCATTTTTAATAGTTTACCTCCTTAGAAACTATGCATATGTTTGGGCAGTGGGATGAGATGGAAAGGAGGGAATGTATCTCTTCTCATTGTTTGGCCTGTCGGGTTCTCATCTTATAAATCACAAATTTTTTTTTTTTTTCTTTTATTCATTCCCTTCGTTTTTCATCATTTCCTTTTGGTTGTAGTCAAACATGTCTTATGTCTTATCTGCCTCAGATCGCATGTTTTTTTAGATAACGTGTGGTTTAAGCTACACAATTAATGGAGATTTTAGTTTTTATTTATTTTATTTTCATTGGAAGGTTGTTGCCCTATTTATTCCTGCCAGTGCTAACTGGATCTGGAATTCACTTCAGACCAGAAAATGTTGTCTTTTATTTAACCTTTTCTCATTCTTTAACAAACCTCCTATAAATGATTTTAACTTTAAATAGTATATATATTTATATATCATTTTTGAATTTGAATTAAAACACATTTGTAGTAGTGGCCAAAATTTACCTGCTATATATGATATCAGTTATTTAGTTATTTTTATTAAAAAAAAGAAAAAAAAAAGAAGTCATTTAGTTATTTTAAATAAATAAATATTATGGAGAGCTAGACTAAAAAGTCAAACACATGAGGCCGGAGTTGGCTGAAGGTCGATCAAGGCTAATGCTCTCAACAAGCCCCTCAAGATTGACCCCCTCCCCTTTTTCTTGAATAGATATTCACACTATATTGAAGTAATCATGTCCGTCCTTAGGCCAGACATCAAAAAAATGAACACTACAAATTAATGTCACATATAGATCTTGAACTAGAAATTTTAAGAGAACATACTTTCAGAACCCAAACCTTCAACCAACTTCGCCACCGGACGTCCCCCCTTAGTTTAGTTTGGGTTGAATCAAGAATTTTGCCTTTTACGTGACTAGGATATATAATAATTATTATTATTATAATAATAATATTATTATAATAATTTATATATACAAGCATAACCTGCATGACTTTGCTTTTAGTTTCATCCAAAAGGTCTCATATCAATAGATATGTTTGCCATCACTTATATACCCATGATCATCCTCTCCTCTAACCAATGTGGGATACTTTGTTTGCATCCCAACAATCCTCCCCTCGAACAAAGTTCCACTTAGCCTCCCTTCGAATAGTCAATCCGTCTAAGTAGACATCCAACCAACTCCTCTTCTTCGAAGACTACACCGCTGGTTTTTGATAAACCGGATTTTCCAACTATTATATCCGACTAACTCCTTCCCTTCTGAGAGTACACCGCTAGTCACTATTTCTAATCACTTAAAATAACTTCACAATCCTTGGTAAATTAACGAATAATAGATAAAAATGATTGAAATTAATTTAATTAATTTTTAAGTAGTTACAGTTAAGTTGGGTCAAGTTATGCTTGTTCTAATGCAAACTTGCAAAGGTTATATCATACTTAGGGGTGATTGAATTTTGAGGTTGATGAGAGGAAATGAAGGAGAAATAGGAAATTGAGTAAATTTGAGATATGAAGTATTTGTTTGAGAATTGATGTTTTAGAGAGAATAACTTGTAAAATAAATTTAGGGAGATTTGTGTGTTAGAAGAGAAATGTTTATTTTAGATTAAATTTAATATAAAGTTTGATTGAAATTTGTGTTTTACGAGAGAAAATGTTTATTTTAGATTAATTTTGATATAAAATTTGATGAGAAATTGAAGAGAAGTTGAGAAGGAATTTGAAGCTCTCGGCATTTCTTCTCCCAATCTCTCTCCTAAATCCAATTACCCCTTAATAAATTTATAAAAACCAGTAGTTATTACTATTTCTTTTTTAAGACAATGTTTAATTAATTTTGGACTTTAAATATATGTCTAAATAATAATATAAAAAAATTCATCTAAAAAATATCATCTCAGTCTTAATTAAACAAACAAAACAATTACACAAACTCTCAGTCCTTAATTCAAAGAATAAAATATCAAAACTTCATATTTTTTTAATAGATTTTCTCTCATGTATATTTTCAAAATATCATCTCTTAAAATATTAAAAAAAAAAAAAAATCTAATGAGGTGTTAATATTGGCAAATGCAAGAGGAGGAGAGAAGAAGATGAAGTTTTTGGTGGTTCTTGTCTCTTCGATATTAGAATTTCTATTTTCATGATTAATATAAAAACGCATGCTTTAACGTATCCGACGAAGATATATTATCAATTGAGTTTGGGGCGAGAGAAATGTGTATTCAAATATAATAATGTACGTATTGATATTATTCACACATCCACGATAACATCCCAACTTACTATATCGTCCATCACGACAAGATTCAAGCTGGACGAAATTTCTACTATTTCCAACGTATCCCTCAACAAAGATGACATTGAAAAAGACAATGTTATAACCATAATCAAAGACATATATGTATACCGGATGTTTAAGGGATTTTCAAATGAGGTGTCTTGAACAGTTGCATTTTGATTGAAATAATAATAATATGCACGAGTATATATGGACACCGATGACACGAGCTGGTTAGCAGTAGGCTCAATGCTACAAAGTAAAGATGACTTGAACAATATATACATGTATGGACGCCACGAACACATAAAAGAGAAAAAAATGCGTACAACGATGGTTTGCTTTTACGGCTAAAATCATTGCAATATGTAGATTTACAAACATTGTATGATGCTCTCGGGTGCACGAACACATAAAGGGAGAGTGAGTGTTCTATTTGAGATGTATGATCAATAGGGGAATCGATGATCTCGGGTGCACGTAGAGCAAACCAAGAGCTTGTTTGATAGACTCTTCAACTTCGCATTTTCAAATTCATAGGTGTTCAATGACATCCATGCCCCTTTTTGCAACTAGAGGTGTCCATGGGGCTGGCGCAGGGACGGGATGACTTTACCGTCACCATCCTTACTACACATTTTAATCTTCATTCTGGCGAAATTCACCGTCAAATTTTACGAGGAGCGGGGTGAGGATTCACAGCGAGGAATGCACGTGGATTGAGTTCTCCACGAGTAATTATTCTCATCAATTATTTTTCCTTCTTTTTTCTTATTCACAAATTTTTATAAGCTTTCTCAATCTTAATTCAATTCACTAAATTTATAAATTTTTTCAATAGTTAAGATAAATTTTTACTTCTAACAACCTATAAAAGTTTGAAGAATATGAAAACAATGAGTAATAGTATTGACCATACATATGTATAAATGAAGTATTATAAAAACATATTGACAATACCTGTGCAGAAAAAGAAGGAAGAACAACACTTCGTAAAATAATGAAAAAAACACACAACAAAAAAGAGGAGAAAAAATGTCTATTGAATTATGATTTAAAACGTAATTAATATGATAATTCATAATAAAGTAA
>JBBMEG010000004.1:3758294-3774606 GCA_037832605.1 Cyclanthera cordifolia
ATTATTATTATTATTATTATTATTATTATTATTATTATTATTATTATTATTATTATTATTATTATTATTATTATTATAAAATGGTTGTAAAAAGTTGATTGTTGGATTCGAATTAGTTTGTTGAGAGAAATGCATATTCAAATCCCAATTTGTTTGGCTTCTATATGACTTTGTATGCTAATTCTTTTCATTCTATAATTTCGTTAGCTGGACGCTGCTGTTTCTCTTTGGTTTTCTGCCTTTTCGATTCTCCAAGAGACAATATGCATGAGTGAGTTGTGTATTTCATATATTATTATTAAAAATCAAAAAAGACAAAAAAAAAAAAAGAAAAAAAAAAGAGAGTACTGGTGGATTATTTCTTTCATTACCGATTAATTTTGAGATGGAAAGTCTGTTGAAATCAAATGAGTAATCAATCTAGAAACATGACATTGTAATTCGATTCAAGATTATAGAATCTGAAAGTAGGGAGGATTCAGTTCGTTTTTGTTGGTTTTTGTGTTAAACCGATAACCGAACCAGTCTTCGATTTTTCAATAATTGGGTCCCAACCGATGTCTAATAAAGAAAAAAATCATTGTTTTGATTTTTATTTGGTTCGGTTCGGTTTTAGTTGATTTTTCTATAAAATTTTTTGTTTATTTTTAAAATTTTTTGTCTCATTCTGAATTTTTCATCATCTTGAGAGAACATGTTAAAGATCTCTTATTGAAATTTTTTTAGAGATCTCTAAAAAATTGGTTTTGACATAAATGCTCACATTATCGTGAGAATCCATTAATCTGAAACATGTATTCAGCTAAATAAAAATAAAATTGAAATCTTATTCAAAATTTGTGAAATATAAAAGAGAAATCATCTTAAAGAGATATGTTGAAGATCTTACATTAAAAAAATGGAGAGCTTTGAGCATTTAATTTTGAGATGGATGCTCACTAGACTAGTTATGAAATTGAAACAACAATCAAGACAATAGTAGATAGAAAGCGAGAAAACCACACACAAATTTACATGAGTTATAATTAATAGTTCAAGGCATATTTCAACAAAACAGATATATTAAATTCAAGCATGTAGTCGGTCTATTAAAAATAAAATTAAGATTTAATTCAAGTTAATAAAGTCAAAAAATGCATCGTTTTAAGAATACATGTTCAAGATCCACAATAGAAACGTAAAAAAAAACTCTACTATTTGTTTGGTTTCATTCAAAATTATTTTTATTACAATAATTGAGAGAAGAATAATTCGAATCCGTGATCTCAAAGACCGTCGATACATATCGATGACGCTGAGCTATTGGTAAGACTTCAATTTTGTTATTAATAAGTAGAGTTAAATATTTAGTGTTATATTAAATAAAATATTGAACTCTTGATCAACAATTGGAATTATTTTTAATAAAAAAATGAAGTGTGGATAAAATAGAATAAAATCGAAATTATTTGGTAGTTATTTATGGTAGATCCCGACAATGTGTTACTCATCATTATGGTTGTCGTTTGTCATACTCTCTACCTCCATTCTTGCTATTTGTTTTAGTTTCTTTATATAAATAAGTTAACTTGGCCTTTTCTTTTTTAATTTTGTTCTTAATTAATTTCAGTTTACTTTTTTTTAATAAAATTATTTATAACATACAATTTTAAACCCTCACTATTAACTTTCTTCTTTCAAATCTATTCCATTTTAATTCTTAATCTATTTCATTTGAGAGGTAAATTTTCAAATTTCTTACGTTTTAGTTTTTTAATTTTTAAATGATCAATTTAAATAGAAAGTTTAAAATTAGATCTTATTAAAATATTTTTAATAACTTCAAATTTCATTAGAAAAAAAAAAAATTACACTATTTGGTGAAGTGGAAAGAAATGAAAAGGGAAGAAATAAATATCATTTCTACGATTTGGCCAACAAGGTTGGTCATTCCATCAAACACTAATTTATTGACAAATATGTCATTGATTATTATTTCCTTTTTTTAATTCCTTTTAAATGCACTCACAAAATTTAAAAATAAATAAAGGACTTCTTGTTGAAGAGAAAAAAAAGTAGAAACACAAAAATAAATAAATAAATCATGGTTTCAATCTTTATCAGCATGTTAATTTTCTATATATCTCTATGGAAATATTTGATTTCGGTAGAAAATGAGTGATAAATCATAACTTCTTAAAAATCTCTCATTTGTATTTAATAGTAAACAATTACTCTTAATCAATTATCAAACTACTCCATTCACATCAAATATATCATTAAACCACAATTAACATCAATCCTCAAACAAGTAATTAATTATTCAACCATTATTAATATCAATCTCTAAACAAGTATTTAATTATCATTAATTCATCCGCTCTTCTCTCTTTTCTAATTAAAAAATAAATAAATAAAATAAAAATAAAAATAAAAAACCTATGAGTTCCACATCAACAATAGTGATGAATAACAATTCAATAAAATTGAGAGCTCAACATTATTTTTAGTCACATCAGACATTTAAGACCAAAACAAAATAACAATAATTCAACAAAGTATATATGATACAAAACATTAATTCTAATGCTAAAATACTTTTCACAGCTTAGAACACACAATTTCCATAATAGAAAAACCCATTTCTATTTTCTTCAGTTCAGCTTTCAAAAGTTTTCTATATTCAATAGGACCTGTAATCTTTACCCTTTTTTGTTTTTTGTTCCAGCAGGTGATCTGTCTGCAATGCAATGTCCATAGTGAGTTTGATAGAAGATATTGAATTCAAAATGAGTGTTTTTATACTGATAGTGTTGGTGGTTCTAACTTATTTTGGACGGGAATTGGGCGTTTCGGATGCTTTCGGAGTTCGGAGACGGGCGGTCATCGAGATTTTCCACCAGGTTATTAGGGATTGATTTGGTTTTGAAGAAGCTTTTGTTAGTTTCTTGTTGTTGGTCAAACATCATCTTGAGTTGTTTCCCTTGTTCTTCAATTTGCATTTGTAGCTTCCTCTGAATCTGTTTGAACAACAAAACAAGGCTACCACAAGTTTAAAACCAATATCATTTCTTGCCTTAACACATCAAAATAGCATGAGACGATCAAAAGCAATAGCTCACATGAGGGTATGTTGATATAATTAAACATGGTATCAGAGTAAATTTTCCTTGCTTAAACTTTTAGGTTGGTGGTTTACATAATTCAACATGGTATCAGAGTCCATAACCCCAAACGTATATTCAGTCCAATAAGAATGAAATTGAGATCCGATTTAAGATTGGTGAATCCAAAAGAAGCATCATCTTGAAGGAGCATGTGAGGATCTCATTATTCCACATTGAAAAAGTGGAGAGTTCACCAAATATTTATAAGATAAGATAGGCTACTCTTCTCTCACTCAATTGATTTTGAGAGAGATGCTCCCACCATGTGCTGAGGAGTGTTAGCTGACATAATTAAATTTACTATAACATTAAGCTTTTGGAGTAAACAAAGGATTTTATAACTAAGATCACTCGTGAATTTTGAACATGCAACTTCCAAGATATCATACTTTGGGATTCCAAAACTCGATTGAGTTTGCCGGACGATGTCTCGAATTAATGTTAAAATTAATAAATTGGAAATAACAGGAAAAAGAGTTTTAAATCTTATCTTGGTTGCCTAAACATTCATAGATTTTGTTTGTATCCTTGAACTTTTCGTTACAAACAAACTATTTCAGTCCTTGTTTCAATATTTTAATAGTGCAATAAGCTTAATATATATGTGTTTTGTTTATTTATGTGATCAATAGATAAAAAACATTAACAAGAATTTGAATCATGATTAGGTTTGCCCAATTCCAAATTTGGATGAAATAATTAATGATTTGTTTTTTGGGCTAAATTACAAATTTAAACCCATTATCTTTTAGGATTGAAAATTAACTAACACGCCCCTCCACGTCCAATTTTGTCTAAAAAATCCTTGATTTTAAAATATGCGCCCAAGTGCTTGGCATATTCAAAAAAAATTCGAAATTTACAAAGAGAATAAGACAAGTTAAATACAAAGTCATCCGTTAATTTTTAAAATGTTAAATACATCACAAAACTAATCGATATAAAATTGAAAATTCAAAACCAATTGGACGTGAAATGTAAGTTAAAAAACCATTAATAATTTAAAGACTAAAGTTAAGAAACTTTCTAAAAAATCACAATTTACTATGAAACCAAAAAAAGTTTCTAGACAACTGAAACCGAAAGGGTTAGTGATACGTTGGTTTCATTGTTTTGTGGTAATCTAGTTCAAAATCACGATTACGGGTTCGATCCTGAAAATTGATATTTGACTCTCATTTCTTTGAGAGTACTAGTACCCTCTATGTAGAGTTTGTAGTCCCCTCCCATAATTTATACTATATATATATACCTTTTTTCTTGTAGTTCTATCAGACTAAACTTGTAATTTAACTGACGAGCTTATTATTATGGCACTTAATGAGGTAAAAAAATGTATGCATTACCTCCAGTTGATCATGAAGCCGCCTCTGAACATCTAGCTGCAGTTGCAGAGCATCCTTAATTTGCATGGCACTGTTACACAACATCATTAACTTTCTATTAGCACTTCTTAAAATTTCAAAATTTTAATTTACATATTTGTTACATTTAAATAAAGGCATAAGGCTAACAAGACTCGAGCTCAACAAACATTATACATGACTCGTAATTGAGAATTAGGCTCAACTGATCTCATAGCCAAAAGTTTTCAGGTTCAGATCTTCTCATCGCCAAAATTCAAAAACTAAGTAATAAAAATTAAGATAAAACGAAGAGGGATTGAACAAGTAGTCACAAGAAGCTCACGTTTTCACATCTAGTTGAGCAACTTCATCCATGCCCTTCCTTCTATCAGATTTCCCTGCATTACAGAACACTATAGCTGAAGTGATCTTCATTCAAAAACTGGCTTTTTTTTATTATAAAATTTTCTTAATCTAGACAGATCTTTCAACAACATAAAATTTGAGTTACAGGAAAGAATTCATCGTTGAATAAGTCCAGATATAAAGCTTCAAGTACAAACAGAACAGGGTATTGAAAGAAATGGTTTTTCACTATGTAAATCTCTACTTTCTGCAGATTCTGGCATGTATTTTGCTATCCGATATTTCTACAAATGAAAAATGAACAGATAAATCAGTACTTGTTCGGACAAAAAGTGAATTCAAATCATCCAAAATTGTAGTACATATTTCTTGATTTTGGTACCTGCAAATGACTCTTCACATGGAATATGGTTAATCCCTCTGAATCCATCAGCTTCAAAATTGCTTTAGGCGTCGCCTCTGTACCACATAACAAATCAGTAGCTATGAAAATGGTAGTCAAGAATGCTTCCATGAATAATTATTTTACATAAATTCATGTTAGAACCAGCTTAGGCAGCACGACTATTTTCACACAACATACCACCTAACTAACAATATTTGGATGTCTAGAAAATCCGTTGAAAATCAATTTCGAGTTACGATTGAATCTATCACGTCTTAGTTAAAACCATCTTGATCACTAGATTACTATCATGATGGTTAAGAAAGCTCCATAAATCAACTTTAAAGTTACTTACTCTCAGCACCACCAAGACGATCCACACAGTCAACAAACTTCTCGTGAAGATCTTGCGTCCATCTGATTCTTGTTTTAGTAGTGAATCCAGAGACATTTGCAGATCCAATACAAGAACTCGAGCAAGAGAATCTTGGAGAGTTCTTCTCTTTTGAATAACAGAAACTTGGCGGTGCAATTGAATTATAACACCCCTGAATCAAAATCAAACACCAGAAATAGATTCATAACATATATGGAAAAGAGAAACAAAAATGATTACCAGATTGAAAGTTAAGAGTCACGTACTCCTTGATCTTTGAAAGGAATTGAATAATGCTTCCCGATTGAGTGAGAACAATCATCAAACACCTTATGATCACTGAAAATACTCTTCGGAAAGCCATCGAAACTTCTCTTACAGAGTTGAGATTTCACAACCGATTGCAAAGTGTTCGAGAATTCAGAATCTGCGCCGCTTTGCTCCGCCGAATCGTGCGAGAAATTCTCGCCGGAGGATTGAAAAATTGCGGACAACGAATCAGAAGCCATATCGAAAGACGAAGAACCAGTCTGAAACTCAATAGGAGGTATCCCCATGCATTGCTCCGTCGCGAAGAACGCCGAAGCAGGAGATTCAAACAGATTGATGATAGTTGAACTCGAAGTAGACGAATCAAAATTTTGTTGTTCTAACGATTCAGCTTCATCCATTGCAGATAGATGAACAGAACTTCCCATCCTCCAAGGCTGCCGTCCCCTAAAATTCCGAGCACAGAAATCATCAATCCCTCCATGATATTGTCGAATTTGTTGCTTCGAATCGATTCCGTAATCGTTCATTTAGAGATTTAACAAAGAAACAACCACAAAATCTCCGTTTCGACTCAAATTTCTGAACATCCAAACACAAAATCAAACGTTTTTGGATCGAATAACAAGGAAGAAACAGATAAAGAGCATAAATAACATCAACGCGGAGCATACAATTCCTTATTCCTGAAGACTTGATGCGTAAGACATGATGAATAACAGCAAATAGGAAGAGATTATTCGAAGAATTTGAGACGGGAAAGAAGAATAATCAATAAATCGAACCAAATAAATAACGAAGAAAGTGTAAGAAAACAAAATTGAAGAACAGATTGAAAGGAACCTTCGCCTGAAATACGAAAGCCATTCATTCATGTTGCTTGGTTGCACTTTCACCAGGGAAAGTTATAAGAAAACAGAAACTTTTTTTTTTTTTTTTTTTTTTTTGTCAACCCAAAGTTATTTGTTTATTTTTCAATTATCTTTAATTTTTTTTTTTTTTTAAACGAATTTGTTCGTTTGTTTTTGTTTTTGCAAAAGAGATATCATTGGATTATGAAATATTTATATACAATTTCGAAGTGTAAAACACATTGTAATGATCATTAATTAATGAGGATTTATTTTTAATTCTAATTAATTTGAGTAATTTAAAAACACTTGCTTTGCATTTGTTTTTTTTTAGTATATTTATGTTTTGTTAACCGCCTCAATATTATTGATAATAATTGAACACATCAAAGTCGGAGCTTTTAACTACTGCGCCACTCCTTGGTGACGTTGGTGACCTTCAAAAAAAAACTCTTTATTAATTATAAATGAACTCAATAAATAAGTTCTTTAAATTATAAATTAATGGGCATTTAGTTTATAGGCCACTGAAATAGGCCACTGAAACGTTGATTGGGAGAGTAGGGCTCAATGAGAACTCTATTTGTGATTAAATGTTATGGAGAAAAAGATTGACTAATGGGCTTTCAAACAACGTTGGATGTGAGAAATATGGACAAAACAATTTTGAAAAAAATGACATCAGACAAATTCTGATGCAATCTAATAGCTTCTAACGATGAACTAACAGTGCTTCGGGTACCTTATGGAGACTCTATTTCTTGCCTCGGTAAAGAACTCTAAGGCTCTGATACCATGTTAATGCTAAAGTTGAGAAAATTAATGTATCACATTCTATTCATGAAAGAGTATTATATACAAATATACAGAGTTGCACTAACTATGTACACATGAAAAGACGCTAAAGAACACTATAATTAAAATAATAATAAAGATATCTACCATTGAACTCTAACATTAATAAATAAATATATAAAATGGCATTGTTTTAGATTGAAAAAAAGAAAACATAAATCTGATTTTTTTTTTTTTTTTTTTTTAATAAGAAACCCTTACTACAATACAAACTATTAGTGCAATGCTTCTAGATGTCAAATTTTTGTGATAAAATTAAAACTAACACTCATGTACACATGAATATGCAAGAGAGCTCTACATTTTGACAATGTCACGACGAATTAATTTTTTTTTAATATTTTTGTTTATGAAATAAATGTTTGTGGCACTTATAGGTAAAGGGGAGTTTTACTCTAAAATTAATTGAGTTATTGCTCATCTAGTGCACACAAACATAAAAATTGGTAAATATTTTTTTACTTTAATGATATTTGAAAATGAGACTCAAACCCTTTACTTGTTGATCAGGAAGGCCTCGTTTGGTAACGTTCTTGTTTCTTAATTTTTGTTTTTTGTTTCTTGTAATAAGAAAGTTTTGTTTTCTGTTTTTTACAAATAAAAAAATGTTGGTAATAATTTTTTGTTTCTTAATTTTACAAATTTTTTATAGCTTTAAAATTGTAAGATGAAAAAACTTTATAAATATTTTGATATTTATGGAAAATTTTGTTTTTATTTGTAAAATAAAAAAAAAACTTTAAAATCTAGTTAAAAATCAAATTGAAAACGTGACAAAAAAAATTGAAAAATAAACATAATTCTAATTGAAATCGCAACAAAAAATCAAACCAAATTGAGTGGAAACCGAACCAATAATTTTTTCGACATTAGTTTGGACACACTTATTAAAAAATCGAGAATATTGGTTGCACAAAATCAACAAAAATCAAATCAATTATTCTTATGAATTTGTATGAAATGAAATCAATTTAAATATATGTCAATAATATTCTACCAAGAAACAAAGTAATTTTTTTTAATAGAAAATTTTTAACATGTATTAAAGCTGATAAAAAAAACAATTATAAAAATAGTAAATTATCTAATAAATTTGAATCTTGAAAAAAAAATTACTAACAAATTTGATAGGTTGAGACTTTGTCACTTAAATCTAATTCAATTTATTGTTTTAAATCAATTTATTTGATTATTTTCAATCTAACTTCATTGAAACTATGATCACAACAATCAATTTTATTTGATTGATAACATTAGTTTAACTTAATTGAAATTATTAATTTTGCGCCTTAATCAAAGTCATTAATTTTTTGTTATATTTGATTTTCTTTTTTAATTCAAATATTTATGTTATCTACAAATAAATCTCAATATATATATATATATATAGATGAATGTCAATAGAGACTTAACAACAAATTTGTTATGCAATGCCACTCTTCACTAATAATTTAAGTTAAAATAATGAAAAAAAAATCCAATTCAATTATATAGTACAATTATTCGTCTAAAATTTTACATAGTGCAAAATATTAAATTTGATGGATTCCAAGTATAAAATAATATAAGTCAAATAATATTAAATTCAAATTTAACAGGTATATAGATATAGAAATTTCAAATTTCAAACTTTAAAATTAAAAGTTTTTAATATACATATGGTAAAATTAAAAATAAAAGAACATACTGCAAATTTTAAAAAATTAATATAAGTGAAAATTAATAATAATAATAATAATATTTATCATTACTATACATAATATATAATACTTGCAAAATATAATATATATATATATATACATATAAAAAACTTACTAAACAAAAATTGCAAAAATAAACGAAAGAAACGGAACCAAAGAAACTCCTTTTCAGAGTTTCAATGACCAATTTTAAGAGGCGCAGTGGACCATTGTTTGATGTTATTTCAGTTCAACATCAACATTACGAGTTCGATCCGTGAAATCGATATTAGCTCTCAATTTATTTGAGACTAGTAGACACTCTCTATATAGGGCTTGTTATCATCCCCTCCCCAATTTATACTCAAAAAAAAGTAACCATTATCGAATGGGCCCAAAATTATTGTTCCCCTCTTGTTGGACATAAAAATTAATAATAATAAACTTGGTTTATTCTTGAGCAAAAAACAATTCAAACATTGGCTCTTAATCAAATTCAATTGACTTTTTATCCAACATCTTCATAGTATTTTACTTCAAAATCAATTTGAATCATAAAAATAAATGAGAATAATATAGTTTACTTGCACACTAGTAAACAAATTAAGGGGTAGAGATCAAGAGTTAATTGTTCTATATTTTTTAGTTCTAAATCGAAAAATTAGAATATATAATTTAGTTCATGAACGAGCACTTATGCCGCTGAATTATTGCTCACCTCGTCTAATTCTCGAGCGAAAGGATAAGCTTTGCATGTATACATTAAGAAGATTTTGAATCCTGAGTGTTGCCATTGTTAGAAGACGGTTTGAAGGAAGGAGAGACAGCCGAATGATAAGATGAAGAAGCAAGTTGGGCCAAAGCTGGAACAGCACCACCTGCAAGTAAATAAGCATTCAAGGTAATATTCTCAGCTTTTATACCTAATGCCCTCCATTTTCGCATGGAGATTTTTTTTTTTTTTTAGGGTAAATTATAAATTTAGTATAAATATAGTTTGAAAAACGTTAGAGTTTAGTCCCTATGGTTTATAAATTTAGACTTTTAGTTCATATGGTTTGGAGAAATCTACAATTTAGTCCCTATGCTTTGAAAAATTAGAATTGAATCGCTAAGATTTGATAAAATATAAGAAATAATCTATGTTGTTCGTAATTGTTGGTGAATAGAATGCATAGAAGTTAGTTATTTATGTGTTTAGTGATGGGGGAGTGTCGGTGAGTAATTGATGGAACAAAAAAAAATTCTATTTATCCAAACCATAGGGACTAAATTCTATATTGAAACTAAATTCTAGATTTTTAAACCATAATTACTCAATTCTAACTTTCTTTAAACTATAGGGGCCAAATTTATAATTTACTCTTTTTTTATTATTAGGATAAAATACCATTTTGATCCCTCAACTTTGACATTTATTTTGTTTTTGTCAAATCCATTAGGACTAAATTCTATATTTCTACAAAATACCAGTTTGTGCTACATAGTTAGAGCTACATAGCTTCAAGTGGGTAGCAAAAATAGAACAAATCTCAAAGTTGATGAACTAAAGGTGAACTTTTCAAAGTTTATAATTAAAATAAACAAATGTCAGAGTTTAGGGATAGTATTTTACCCTTTTATTATTATTAAAGAATTAAGGAACTCAAGTTGTGCCAACCATAAAGCAACTTCGTAAGAAAAAAATAGAAAATATAAAGAAGACAGCTACAATTATTAAACAACTAACCTGTCATTCCAGCACAAGCTGAAGAAAATACAATCACAGGAGGAGCCTGCAAGTGTGAACAATTTCCAACAATCATGAACTCTAATGAGATATAACGTTTCCGAAAAAAGGATAAGAACCTTCAAATGCGGCACCCGATTTTGGTCCCATTACTCGCCTTATACTTATGAAGATTCGATTTATGGTGCCTACATACCTAAGAACTAATTTCTTACCAATTTTCTTGACTCGTAAAAATAGCTGAGATGCATTTAAGGGTCAAACCATATTGATATAAAAAAAACATATGGTTTGTTTATTGTTAAGTTTTCCAATAAAAGTTTGGCCTCTATTAGAGTGTATATTCACATATTGTGTCTTTCTGGAGAGCGTCACTCCATATTAACTACCAAGCAGCAGTGATCTACTCTTTCGGAAACTGTCCATGCCAGTTTTTTTAACTCATTCTTCTCAGTTACAATCTTGGGCCGGGTTTCAATTAAGAAACCTTTATCATGGAAAAGCGAACTTCCATAGAGAAAATGAAAGGATTTACAACCAAATACTATTAAGAAAACCAAACACAACAAAAGAAGCCAAAAAAAACGATAATGAGCTCAGACAATTTTTCTTTTGACAAAATGTTGGACAGAATGTATGCATGCATATGACAATGAGAAACCTAGGATATTGCTTTTTACAACTTACTTTTTTGCAATTTGAAAGGCATGAACATGTTTTTTAACACATTTAAAATTTTTCATTTGCACTCTCTGAGCATTTAGCCAAACCTTATGTTAGTTTTCAAAAGTTTAGGGTCGTTTTCTAGGGATCATATTGACGTAATCAGCCCAAAAAATACAGGCATGAAATTGAAGGCAACTATGCCCAATAGTGACTAACACTTTGCTCAAGGAGTAGTTTAGATCTACGAGTTTTTGGGAAATGAGAGGTAAAAAGAAAAAGGAAAAAAAGGGAGAAAAATAAAGAAAAAAACGATAATGATTTCAAAAGAAATCATCATTTAATTCAGAATAAAGAGCAGAGAAGCAATAAAAATAGGATAATCTTACTTTGCCTAAAGCTAGTATTTACATGACACACTGCACACCACCCCAACTTACATCCCGATATGCTCTAAACATATACATGCTAAATAAACCTAGAGCAAAATAATAAGGGAACAGAGAACTCCAGTAGAATAAAGATAAACATACAAAGATAGTAATTATTCACTTCGCATTCAAAGAATGTGCTAAACAACGCAATGAAGTATTGTTTTTGTTTCAACGATCAATGAGAATGTTATGCTCCATGTAATAGAAAAAGAAGAATTACTTAGATTGTAATCTTTGGTGTCTATATACTATTGTCTTCATATTTTCAATCAGTGTATCACACATATCGTACACCAAATGCAAAGTATACATCAAAATCACAACTTCTAATCACGTTCTAAAGAAATAAGAATGTCAAATCCCAAACATATCCATGTCCTCATTTCTAAGAAATTAACCTATCACCGTGTTTTTTGGGTTTTTATGTCCATGCTTCATAGTTGATAGTTTTCTTTTCGTAGCTTTAATTTGCTGTAAATAAATCCTCTCTTTTCATCTTACAGTCTTTCCTAGTCTTTTCACATCCGATTGGAGCTCTATATTACCCTTTTTTTTTCATTGCCAATCAATATAAAGGTATTTTCTCTGTTTTTATGATTACCAATCAATGTAAATGTAATTGCCTCTGTACTTGTCTGTTTTGATGGGTTTGTAACACTCACTTTATATCACCCCTAGTGTTGAAACACTTTTATCTGTGCAAACTGTAAGTCATTTTCATTACTTGTTCATATTTCAAGTAAAAAACAATGCCAATATTAACAAATATTCTGGCAAACGGTTAAATGTCCTATCATATCACAGCAGCAGAAAGACAGTGAAATCAAAGATTAAAAAATACCTAGAGACAAATTTAGTAACAGATCATTACTATAAGTCTATAATAAACTGGAAAGCAATAAGGTACTTACACCAATAAGAAAATGCAACCACATAGGCCCTTTCACTGACCTCTGGACGACAGGCATTACTGTAACAACAATAAAAAATGAACTATTTATTCGATATTGGAAACGATAAAATATAAATAGTATGTAGGATGGTTTTAGTGTTGATCATTTACTTTAGTTAGTATTTAAGCTGATAGCTCATATTGTATTTCTTGATTTTTTGAAAAACGTGTATATTACCGTGGTTAAATCCATAAAAAGCACTAGCAGTACCACCAACAGCAGACCCGATCTACAAGATGTATAAAACATACCAACAATAAAGTGGGTATCAAAAACATGCGCAGGTCAGTACAACAAGAAAGAAAGCAAGATTAAGACCATTTAAAATTTTCTACATGAATTAATTTAGATTAGCTAGAATAGAAAATCATGAGTCCAAGGTGCTGTAAGAAAAAAGAACAATACCATAGAGAAACTATCCCTAATAAAAGGAGGAATTGTCCAGGCACTGGTTTCCTGCAACATAGGTACAGAAATACCGATTTAAGTGAAACTGAGGTGATGTTCAAGAAAATATAAGAAAAATAAGAATGAAAGCACAATACCATATCCTTTGAAAGAGGACCCGCACAATGTTGACAACTCATATTACTCTTTTGAACAAGGTAGTTATTGCCCTTTCCTTGTTGCTTGTTCTTACTATCTCTCTGCTAACACATTGTTCCACATTACAAATCATGAGAAAGAAGTCAACCTGAGCAATATCTATTTTGAAAGTTAAACGCTCAAATCTTCAGTCCATATAATTGACCTCATAATTAAGAAGAAAACAAATTGAGAAAGAAAGAAGACAAGGGGAGCAAAAAGTAAGAGAAAAAACAACCTACATATAATAAAATATGGGTGATTGGCATAAAAGAACGTGGGTTGAATGTTTTTTCAAGTAACTTTAAATCAGCGTCATACAATAAAAAACAATGTCGAAAGATAACCGGTGGTTTTAACTTAGCTGTGAGGTTAGGTTAGTGGGCATAGGAGGTAAAAATTCAAGAGGCAAAGAATTATCAATTGACAATTTATCTCTCACAGATTGTTAAATGAAAAGGTTGGGCTTCAAAATTATTGTCATGAGCCGAGTGAACTGAGATTGGGTTGGATAGATAAGCTTTAGTATCGGAAGCAAAAGAAACATTACATTTTCCAATGGAAGTTGAAAATTAGGTTCCCAAACAAAGGGAAAAGAATCATGGTTCATTAGGTGGGCCTTCACTTCATTGAAAGAGATGGAAGAAAGAGTTCGATGTTTGATGGATGGGATCAAAGGATTTGTGAGTCTAGTGATAAGGTTGGAAAGAGGAGGATTGGATTGGGGTTGAAGAGACTGATTTGGATGTTTATAGTCCAAAAGGTTATATGGGAGAGAGAACGATGAGATTGAGACAGATTAAGAAGGTTTGATATTTTTTACAGGAAGCAAAACACTTAAATTGATGTAGTGAAGAGGTTAAGTTGAGACCTATCGAAACAAGCAATAAGAATAAAGAAAAGAAGAGAACAGGGTGCGAAGAGGCCGATTACGTAGTCAATCAAAAGGTAAACACAATAAACAAAATCAAAATTTTCAAACCTCAACACCAAAGAAACAATGAGAAATCTCAACAGTGAGATAGAAACACAATGAAGGATATCAATGCCGTCGGAGATGATGAAGGATGAGTGCATGTGCCCCCTGTGTATTCCTTATGTTATTGCCCTCTAAACAAGAGGCTTTTGTGTCAATGTTTCCAAATAATGATTGGCCTAATAATGATTGGAGGCTAGAAAAGAAGAAAGGTGCTTCGACGTTGGTTGCTAAAGAAACGGCGTCACTGGAGTTGATCGCCTGGAAGACTATGACCAAGCCTGGGAGAGATGACAATGGAGAGTGAGAGACAATGTCGGAAGAGAAGGAAGAAGCCTTGCACCTAGAAGAGTGCAACAATGTCGAAAGAAAGTCGATGAAGAAAAACGCTGAGATGTTGGTCTACAAGCAACCCTCGTAGGAGAAACAGAGTCAAAAGCAAAGGAAGTTTGTTGTGAGTGATGCCAATGGAGTAAGAAAAAAAACTAATGAAGAATGACACGACGACGAGCCTGTAACGTCGAGGGTTAGGAGGGGTACATGAATGAACTGAGTCCACATCTGAACAAGAGGGATCTTGGGGAATATAGTCTCATGGTTAAGAAAGGCTTAAAATAATTTATTTGTACTACCTATACCAACAAGACATACCTTCCTTTTCGGTGGCTCAATCGTAGAAACTTCACAGTTAAGTGCGCTTAGCTCAGAGTAGTCCTTGGTTGGGTGACCTCCTAGAAATTTTCCTCGGATGCATGTGAGTGAGGACATTGAAAGGACCTGTTTTGGTTTGTGGGGATAGTATAGTCTTCACTCATAGAAGTGCTTAAAGGCTGGTAGTAAACGTGGTCGGGTCGCAGGGGATGCACGGAAATGTCAGGGCCCAAAGGGGTTAGATCCAGATTCCAAAGTCGGTCCAAATCCTAGACTACGGGCGCTACAAATGGTATCAAAGCGGAACCTCTCCCAGTAAGATGTGGTTCGGAGACGAACCAAAGCGGAAGTTGGTGGGCATGTAACGCCTGCTGTTATAAGGGGTACATGAATGAACCGAGTCCACATCTGAACGAGGGGGATCTTGATATAGTCTTATGGTTAAGAAAGACTTAAAAGAATTGATTTGTACTACTTATACCAATAAGGTGTACCTTTCTTTCAGTGGTTTAATCGTAGAAACTTCACAGTTAAGCGTGTTTAGCTTGGAGTAGTCCTTGGTTTGGTGACCTCCAAGGAATTTTCCTAGGATGCATGTGAGTGAGGACAAAACATGTTGAGAACCTGTGTGGGTCTGTGGGGATAGTCATCTTAGAAGCACTTAAAGGCGGGTAGTAAATGTGGTCGGGCCGCATGGAGTTAAAGACAAGATTACATGGTGTGGAAAGGGTTGTGGTGGTGGAGGAGGATTTGAGAGATCAAATAGGCATCAATTGAGGGCTCGATTTGGGGAAGAAGGGCGACAGTTAAAGAGCTCAAACCAACAAAAGAAGTCATGTTGCCCACAAGGTTCCTTGCCATCATTCGACAAGAGAGCACAACAATGAAGTTCTGGCAAGGATTTGAAGCCCTTGCAGCACCCATTCTCTAGCTGCCAAAGGTGATTCAAAATTGACTAGATACAGAGATTAGGGCTAAAATCTGAAGGGAATCCAAAGAATTCTGAACTAACAATCAAGCAGCCGGTCATACAACTCAAGTATCTTT
>JBBMEG010000004.1:3783404-3801085 GCA_037832605.1 Cyclanthera cordifolia
AGTCGAGTAAAAAAAGCTTCTAACTTTATAATTTTCAAAATTGTCCTTAAAGTATCTATACAACTTCTAAAATATTTAAAAAAAAAAAACTCTCCTGATCTTAAAAACACAAAAAAAAAATTCTTTACCGTTAATTTTTGACAAAAATGTTAAAAGTTCTGTTTCAATTAAACGTTAGATATTTAAATGCATAAAAAAAAAAAATTTACTTTTATATTAACATATCCCAACTTCAAAAAAATTCATTTTTATGATTTCAAAATTCGTTTCAAAAGTTTTTTTTTTGTTTGAAGAATATATATATATATATATATAGAGAGAGAGAGAGAGAGAGAGACAGAGAGAGACAGAGAGACAGAGAGAGAGAGATTTATGGCCTGAAACACAAAGTAACCTGAACATCCGGACCTTAGCTGCGTAATCAAAAATGGACTTGCTCCCTCAAGCAAAATACGATCAGAATCATTTACAAAATCCAAAAATGGATCTGTTTGCTATAGTGTGTATTCATTTTGTACTAACTGGTCAAAGAAACAGATATGTCATCTCCATAAAGCTTATTTTTCCCAATGCCTCCTCAGAGCCGCCTATAGTTCTGGAAACAAGGAAATAATCCAATCATAATTTTTACAAATTATGTAACCATCCATTCACAAGACAGTCTAAACACATACCCTTCAAATATCAGTTCTTTCTTCTCCTGCAGCTTCAAAATCCTCTCCTCAATAGTGTTTTCAATAAAGAATCTCGTAATTCTGATAGGTTTATACTGCCCAATTCTATGGATTCTGTCTTGTGCTTGCCTCTCCACAGCAGGATTCCACCATGGATCCATGATGAAGACCTGAACATTAAATCAAAGATAGAAACAAACAATTAACTTCACTGCCGTTTGTTAATGAGCAACTTTTTTCTTCAAAACTTACAACCCTGTGTATCAACAGTACCAGAAGTGCATATTATGCAAAACTTAAGGAAATATGCATGGATAGAAACTGCTTACATGCGATGCCACAGTAAGATTCAGGGCAACCCCTCCAGCCTTTAAGCTCAATAGAAAAATCTTGCAATCAGGATCCTCATTAAATCTCTTAATAACATCATCTCTTTGAGTCAAGGACATGCTTCCAACTAATTGAACGCAGGAAACCCCGGACTGCAAAGAAATTGTTGGATCACCATATAGTGATTCATTCTCTACAAACTCGCATGAATAACTCTAAAATGTGGATTTCTACTTACCTTTGTTAGAGAATAGTTTATGAGATCCAAAAATGTCGTGAATTGGCTAAAAACAATTCCTTTGGCAGATCCATCACGTTCAAACATGAATCTAATTTCTTCCCTCTGGAATATAAAATAATAATAAGAAGACGTGAGAAAATGAGATCAAATTTCTCCAATATGCTAATGAGTGACAGACCGAAGCTTAGACATGCCTAAACGCTGTAATATTTCAAGTAAGGAGGAAGCTAGCAGCTACCAATCCAGAGTGTCACCAAACAAATAAAAGATGACCTACATGCCAACATGCTATTTTCTTCATTCGTATCCATAAATAAAATTAATACAGATGAACACGAATAAAACGTACCAGAGCTTCAATTTTTGTGCTTGTTTGAAAATTCTCCAGCTGTATTCTGTTAAGTATACTTGAAGATCTAAACCCTTTAACTTTGTTTTTCACGGTTTGATCTCTAGCAGAAAGACTTGTGTTAAAGTCGACAGTGAGCATCTTCGAGCAAGAAGGACATGCAACTCGCTTCGAAAAATCATTAGTAAAATCAATTATGCAGGCGTTACAAAATGTGTGCTCGCAAGAGGAAACCTGATGAAACATAAGAGATAATCAAAGAGGCGTTAAATATTACTTATCCAATTCCATTTCAAGGAGGTAATGTAGTGAAAAGGGCTAAGAGATTAATTACACCATCAAATATTAACCACAAATTTTCTTCCTGCTATCGGTGTTGTAAAAAGCTCAGGGCACAACGGCCATATAGAACTTGATGCACAAGACACACCAAAAGACGCAGAATTTTAAGACGCACAAGAGAAAGAAAACATAAAAAACTTCTTTTTTTTTTTTTTTTTTGAACCAGAAATCGAAACTTTGCTCCACTATAAAAAAACATATTAGATATATATTTTTTATTTATTTATTTATATTTATATGAATATATGCACAATCATAACACTTACATGGAAAGAAATAAAATTATAACCAAGAATGATATACAAAACACACATAAGATTCAACTATTAACCTTCGTTTCATGGGAAGAAAAGGAGTTCAACTAAGAAAAATATATAACAATACATAACGTTCAAATATTAACCTTCATTTCGTAGAAATATACATAAGTAATTCAAGATAATTCAATACCTTAAAAAAATTATCTCTTCCATTGGCCTACTACGGGAAGGGAACCAAAGTTTATAGGGAGACAAAACAGAAAATTGTAGGTAAAAGAGTAGAAAAGAACAAAAAAACCACAAAAGCCTACCAGGTGCGCTTAGGCGTGCATTTGGTGCTTCAAGAAAAGCACCAAAAGGCGTGCACCTTATTAACGGCATCACGCCTTGAGTGTACCTCAGTGGGCTTTATAAAACATTGCCCGCCATAATGCTGATAGGTTTTGTACTAGAAATAGTTAGGGGTATTTGGGAAAATTGGTTAGAAAATTAGTTAGAGTATAGTAGTTATAAATAAAAGAGGATTGTAAGGGAGGAGGCATGCATATTTTGAGTACACTTTGGGCTCAAGAGATGATTCTCTAGGGAGGAAGGTTCCAAGTCCGTCCTATCAAATACTTGGTTAGTTTTTATTCTTTTTCCTTTATACTTTTATAATACGATGTTCTAGATCTTGGATCATATCAATTGGTATCAAAGCCGTTCGATCCGATTTGGCCATAGAAATGGAGTGTGAAGATGTTCTTTTCCAACAAATAATGAGATTGCTAGATAAGATTGAAGCGAATATGAAGGAGATTTTCAAAGAACGTAGAGAGTGTATGACAACAAGTAGGGGGGAATTCGAGGCAAGTTGCAATCAAGAAGAGTAGCAAGAAAATAAAAGAGGTAGTGGAGATGGAAGATCTTAAAAGTATGAATATATGAGAGGCTATCAAAAGAAAACAAAGATTGTGGGAGATACAAAAACAAAAATAGAGAGTAGCAAAATTAAAGAAGAAAGAAATTAAGAAAGGTGAATCAACTTCGAATCTTGAAATCAAGAAGCGCCAATGATATCGATTTCGGCCGAAACGGAAGAAAAATCAACAGGAGATGAGTGAAATGGAGAAGAGAAGACAAAAGCAAAGGATAGATAAGCGTCAACATCTCGTGGCTCGGCAAAAGAAGTCAAGTCGATGTCCATTCTTGATTCGGGCGAAGGTGAGGGATCAAGAAAAAAATCCGAGCGTTTGACAACAAAAATGTTTTTTGATGGAAACAAATACTACGACAATGAGATGAATCGATTGTCGAGGAAGAAAATTCCAAAGCATCGATCAAGGGTGGGTTCGAGAAATTTGGTTCGAAAAGGGAGAAAACAAAAACATGGGTGGTTACGCCTTCCACGAACAAATCGTGGGCCAGAAACAAAGGTCAATCAGCGGCGGAGAATGGAGGTTTTGGGGGAAGCTCAATATCATTTAAGGGTTGATTTTTTGCTATTTGGCCGGCTACTTCATCAAAACAATTCTGGAATTTTTTGGGCTTTATATTTTTCTTTGTTTGTATAGCCACCTTGAGGGCAAGGTGCTTTAAAGGAACGGGTATTGATAGGTTTTGTATTAGAAATAGTTAGGGGGTATTTGGGCAATTGGTTAGAAAGTTAGTTTGAGTATAGTGGTTATAAATAAGAGAGGATTGTAAGGGAGGGAGCATACATATTTTGAGTGATTACACTTTGGGCTCAAGAGATGATTCTCTAGAGAGGGAGGTTCCAAGTCTTATCGAATACTTGGTTAGTTTGTATTCTTTTTCCTTTATATTTCTGTAATACGATGTTCTAAATCTTGGATCATATCAAATACCTCCTATTATATGATAACCATTAAGCATTAACTTCAGTGTTCTAGAGTGCTTCAATGAGTATTAGTTGACATTAGCTATATTCACAAAAGATGAGGCATTTGAAAGCTCATATATTTAAAGAAAATTAAAATTTTCAAACAGCCTGACAAATGATAAAGGAGGGGGGAGGGGGATTCACCAAAGGTTCTTGTCAAACCAAAAACAACTCACCACGGGATCTTCTGCTGGCTCACGACAAATTTCACATACTTGTTCATTATCATCATCTGTATCAGCAGCGCTTCCACAACTTATGGCATTCGTTTTAGAATATAACACAAGATATGGATGATTAACAGCCTGTAAAATTTTGAGAAAATAAATTAAATACAATTCATTAGCTGATCGACTTTAGCACGTTTTCTGGAACAAAGCTATTATATAAAGAATGTTCTAGTTAAGTTCAGGCTAATGAGGTTAAATACATTTACCTAGATTAATAATGAAGAGCAGTAAGGAATCATCATAAAATAAATTCAATTCAACCCATAAATTGAGAAATTGAAAGCAACCATCCCCAAGATTAACCTTTCCCAAAATTCTATGTTTAAACTTCTGTTTGACATAACTTTATCCCAAAATTCTAGAGAATCTGATCACATGATTAGTAGGTCACAATTTTTAGCTCACTCCCTTGTACTCCAACGATAAAATTAGAATTGTCGATGGTAACTTAACTTTGGTTGAAGGAAGATGAATCATTGCTTTAAATAAAACCTTAACTATAAAATCTATTCTTCATGTTCCTAAATTAGCTTGCAACATGTTATCATTCAGTACACTTCCAAAGATTCTAACTCTCGTGTTCATTTTATTTCCTATTTGCTGACTTGGAGAAATAATTGGACATGTAATGTTGGAATGTCTCCACTATTTAGAAGCAAAACCCTCTGGTCATAAAAAAGTTCCAAGGTTTAAGTAGTGTTCTACTCTTGTTAAAGAAACTCTTCTACTTCGAAGTTGTAGGCTAAGTCATCCTATTTTTCGTATTAAAAATATTTATTCTCGAATTTATTGAAGGGAATTGATTGTTCAATTTTTCACTGATGCATGCAACAACTTTACAAAAAATCATCGAAATACATATTGTCAAAACCTTATAAAGCCTCCAAACCATTTTCCTTAACTGAAAGTGATATTTGAGATCCATCTAAGATTTTGACTCATAGAGATAACCGGTGGTTATTTTTTTTGCATTCATTGATGATGATACTCGTATGACATAAGTTTATTTGCTAAACAAAAAATCTGAGATTCCAGATGTTTTCATTTGGTTTTACGATATGCTTGAATACCAATTTCAAACAAAAATAAAAATTTTACACAGAGAGAATGAGACTGGAAATTTTAATGAAATTCTAGAAAAAAAATATTTAAAGACAAGGGTATATCACTCATCAATCTACATGTAGAGATACTCCAAAACAAAATGAAATTACTTAATGGAAAAATAGATACTTAAATGAGGTTATTGGGGCACTTTTGATTTCTTTGATGTTCTCACTTACCATTAAAAGATGGAATTCAAATTTCTATTCAATAATGAACCCGACATTGGGTTAAATAGACTACAAGAGAGAATCTAATGAAAAGATAAAATACTAATATAAACGTCACTCGCCCTCAAGCTTGGTTATTTATAGAGTACAAGCCAAGCATGGAGTTAAATTCATCAAACTGATCCTTGGTAATGCTTTAGTGCGAAAGTCAACGACTAGATAGCGCGATGGAACATAGTTTAGTTCAACTATGTTATTGTTGATCTTCTCAAATATGAACCGGAGATCTATCTATATGTGTTTTGTTCTATCATGTTGCACGGGATTCTTTGCTATATTGATTGTTGCTTGACTGTCACAAAGCATTTCGAATGAACTTTGATTTTTAGTTGTGGACTTATTTGTTTGTCGTATCTGTTAGTCAGAAGAAAGGCTATACATCAGAGTACCTTCCACAATAGTTGAATTCTAATCAATTTTTGCCGGAGGAGAAGGGATTCTCCCATGGAATCTTAGCTTATAGATAGTACAGTACTACGCTCAACCACAAAAATTGGGTCAATTCTATTAGAAAGTATGGGCATCCATATCAAAACCAATTGGATAGGAGAGGAGTAGTTCACCTTATCTTATATATATTTTGAAGAATCCTCACCTTTCCAATATGGGACAAATGTCCACAAGGTGAATATCTCCAACATGTCCCCTCAAGGTGACACCATATTTGGGAAAGCCATCTTAAATTATATCCGAATTTGTGGCCCAAAATATACCCACTTTGGCTTACTCGCTTGGGTCAAATCCAACTTTTGGGATCATCAAATACCCGCTTAAGTCTTTGGCCACTTGGGTGAGGTCCTCGGAATTTTTTGGGGTTAATAACCTAGAGCTCTGATACCATATTAGAAAGTGTGGACATCCATCTCAAAACCAATTAACTAGAAGAGGTTTAGCTCACCTTATCTTAATTATATGTTTAAGATCCTCACATTTCAAATGTGGGATAAATGGTCACAAGGTGAGTATCTCCAACAAATTCTCACAACCAAAGGGGCCATTGAGATGAAGGTATAGAGAACTCAGCAGCGAAAAAGCCAAAAGTTTTTTTTCAATTCTAATCTTCCACCGTATCTAACGTAGAGAGGGTCTTGTGTTTCAATATTTCCCCAACGTATCTGTAATTTAAAGATTCAATCAACCACTTGTCAATTGGGAGGTTTTTAATCTTAATCCAACCCCATAACTAGGAACCACTAGTTTGTTGATCATGAAAGAAACTAGTTTGTCGATCATGAAAGAAACATACTTAAAAATTGGCCACCTTGTACCAGTCTTAATTTTTGCAGAAGTCTAGGCTCAATCACTATCTATCCCCACGAGCCAGGAGAGCTTTTTCCGACGGAAGGGTGCTTAGAGTTGCTAAGGACAAGAGTTTGTTTTGGAGAGCCACCTTGATGTCTTGCTATCTATCAGGAAAATATGAAAAATGCTATCTTAAGATAATAACTGCTATAAGTACAGAGTAACATGGAAAAATGATGCCTTCTTCTTAGGTTTCCGTGATACTTGATCCGTTGGGGGAAGTTTACATTCCTCTGAACTGCTTTGTAGCATCAGGCTTCATTAATGGCAAGATTGGTGGTGCTGGTTTTTGTTGGTAGGTTTGGATGGGGAGACGGAGTTGGTGGTGCAATTTATTAGACTTGGCCAACCGGATTTTTTGTGTGTAATAATTTCTCTACCCAATTGGCAATATCCTCTATTCTTGTCTCCAAGAAGAACTTTTTGTTTAGTGGTAACTTGCAAAGCCGCTCGAAGCAGTGGGAAAGCCATCCAAGAATTTCCTTTTCAACGGTTAAAGAGAAGTTCCTATCAAGTTAGTTTCTGGAAGACAGAAACAGTTGGGGAGTTTCTGATCATTTCCAATGAGAAAGGTCTCCTTGTAGATCTTGAAAGAGTGGGTTACAGAAGCCATGGCGACAAGTTTCTGATCTGCATCAGCTAAAAAGAACCATAGTTCATTGGAGGAAAAATAGGAAGGTTGGGAGGGGGAGAGAGGAAGATGGGGAAAGGAGGGAGATGAGAGGGAGGGGAAAGATATACCTTTTCTTAAGCATCAGGATTATTACCAAAACATATGGTAAAAAAAAGCAAGAAATTTCCGAACTACAAAACTAACAAGCATGTTCTATTATTATGTATTAATACCAGACCTTTAAGCCAAGACCATCTAAGCAGTGCTAAATTACATTATAGAGAGAGCATATGAAATTTAATACTTCGTCAAACTCCAAAGGATAAAAATCAACAAAAATTTCTAAACCTGACCAGAAGCCACAGACCTGTCTCAAGCGAATCAAGAGTTCAAATATGTGAGCATAATTACTTGTTGCCGTTCCTGCTGTCACAAAACTAAAAAGGAAAGATACATCAAACAGTCTCACAAGGCATCTCTATCACCAATGTTTGAATTTTCACACTGGCAGAATAGTGGAAAAGAAATCATAATCTTTTCAAAAAACTGGTTGTAAAATAACTTCTAAGGCAGACAAACAACCAAATGGAAGATCAGACCGAGGGCATTTTTTTTATATGTTAAGTAGAAAAATGACATCTCAAAAGTACCAGTAGCTAAATTTCATGTCAGGGTAAATGAAGTGCATTCTCCCAATCTTTCACTTCAGCAGATTAAGGCAGGGAATTTTGATTTTTTTTGAAAGTGCCACATTTAAAAAAGAGTAAGTAGTAGTACAATAGCACTCTGAATACATGATTGAGTTGCGTATTGAATATATTTTTTCTCTTTTTAGATTTTTCATAGGAAACGAAGAATAATTTTCATTTAAAAAAATATACAACCATTTCATATCCACACACAAGAAGTATGTTCCACTAAAGAAATCCAACAAGAAAAAAGTTCAAATGAAACCATGACAAAAAAAATCAAAACCAAAAGATAGAAACAAACAAAGTCTTGAATCCACAAACAGCCTCACTCAGCTTCAACACCTAAACTTTAACCTGAGCAAAAAATATACTGATAGCAAAAACTTGGACAGTAATATTCTTATTTTTAAATATAAATTCAAATCTAAAAGAACTTGGACGGTAGAAAAAAAAATCGTCCCCAATTTATTTTAAAATAGAATTCAAAATCTAGAAGACGTTCAATCTTAATATGGATCAAAGATGCTTCGTCAAACATGCCCAAAAGGAAAAGCTGTTAATATAGAAGGTCACTTACGTATTAAATTTTGCTCGACTATCATTATACAATGATTCATAGAAGTCTTCTTCTTGATCATCAAGGGAATCTCGCCTAATTGAAACCTATAATAAGAATGAAACAACAATTAATTTCTCCCTCACGAAGAACTAACAAACTTAAACCTATGTATGCCTACTTACAATACTAGGAGGAAGAGCAAGATCTGCAGCTCTACCCTTTTTGGTGCGTCGGAGTACAATGCTACTTAAAATTTTGTGCTTCAGCAATATCATACCTCTTGGATACTCATTCCCATGATCTTGAATCCGTTGAATAATATTCTTCCAGATCAAACCATAATAATCAGAAAACATAGTTCAAGGATGTTACAGACATATAGAAATGCTACACATAACAAAACTTACCTTGTTCCACCAGCAGAAATGCCTCACACGTTTATGGGGGCAGTGAGGACAGCTAAGAGAACTGTAATTGCCCATGAGGGCCAAAAGTTAATAACTCCAAAAACAAGGAAGCATATAAAAAGTTAAAATGAAAATTTACCAAGTAAATGCAGAATAATCTCCTATCGTAACTAGTACCTACGATCGAGTGTTCTACAATCACAGTCTTTACAGAAGTAGAAAGAATAAGGAACAATTTGCAGGAAGCGAACCTAAGAGTTTCAAAAAACAGATGTTAAATTGAGAAAAACCATTTTCCTTGAGGTAGAGACAACGTACTAAAAAAAGAAAAACATACAAGAGAGTAAAGCTCCGTTATGCGATTCTGAACAGGTGTGCCACTTAAAGCCCATCTAAATGAAGAAGACATTGCAAGAACAGCTTTTGCAGTATTAGACTGTTTTTCTTTAATAACATGTGCCTACGCATGCATAAATTTCTGTTATACTTCACATTAAAATCACCACCCATCCAACTACCGATGGAAATAATAATTTGTGCAGATATGTTTTCAGTTAAGAAGACAGCAATTCAATCTTTTCCATTCCCTCCAAGGTCACATCAAGTTAAACAATTGATTGGCTTTTACGACGTTCTCAATGCAAGGGGAATTTCGATAGGGGAAATTGCACAATCTTAATTGGGAGAAAGTTAAGCTCCCATTGGAAAAGGGAGCTTGAGATAATTGGTCTATAACAGAAAAACACTTCTTTGTTGGCTAATCGGTTTGAAGATTTCATGGTGAAAAGACAGATCTGTTGAAGAGAGTTATGCTGCAAAATTTGGCTTCCAGCACTTTGGTCTCGATCAAGGGACCTTTCTCTTAAGCTCATCTAAGGGACCTTGGAAAGAGTTCACAAAATCAGAGATATGGTCTATTCCCATATATGTTGAAAGGTTGGAAACAGGACTGGCACCAGTTTTTTGTTTGATCTTAGGTTGGAAAACATGGCATTAAACGACGAATTTCCCTCTTTATTTGCTATTACTCTTAGGGATGTTTGGGTCACCATTAATAAAAGGGGAGAATGGGAAGGAGAATGGTTCCTGGTGCTTGGGCCTACGAGAATCATTCCTCCCACAATCACGTTTCCCCGAAATCACCTTTTTATTCTCCTCTTAACTACTTTCTATTCTTCCCATAACAACTTTTTATTCTCCCCAAAACTATTTTTCACTCAAATCATACCCATTATTTTATTTTTCTCATTATCATTCTCTTCACCCCAAACTCAATTAATCATTCTCCCCATAATCATTCCCTTAACCACAAACACAATTAATGATTCTCCCTATAATTGTTCCCTTTCTCATTCTCCCCCTAAATCTCATTCCTCCCATAACCATTCTCATTCTCTTTGCCCCAAACACACCCTTAATGGGAAAGCCTCTGTGGCAGATATTTGGAGCCCTAACATTTCATCCTGAAATATTCACTCGAGGAAAAACATGACGGACAGAGTGATTGAGGAGTGGGGTAAGCTTCTAGTTGTCTTTAATTGGTGATGCCCAATGAATCCTATGCTTTTTTTGTACTGGAATCGGGAGAAAGATGAACCATTTTCTTATAAAACTCTCTTGAAAGCACTATCGTCAAAAGGCAATCTGAACTACAAGGATTTATGCCTTTCTGTTCAGAAAGATCACTACCCAAAAAAAGTGAAGTTCTTCATTTAGGTGGCAAGTCGCATGCATTCAAAAACTTTTGACAGGCTGCAGACGCACTACCTAAGGATGTATCTCTCCAAATTGTTGTACTATGGGCCAAAAGAATGGGGAATCTAAAAAAGATCACTATATTTGGTGCAAATATGTTAGAATATGCTGGTTAATATAATTAAAAAAGCCACAACCTAGCAACTGAAGTATTTAGGTTAATTGTGATTTAACATTACTCAATCTAGTATTAGAGCCGGAGATCTCTCTAGGCCCAATGAAATTGTTTCATCCTAATTAATATTATTTTTCACTTGTTGGGTACTTTCAAATTATCAAGCTCACAGGTAAGGCTAAGTATTAGTTAGTATAATTATAATCACCCCAGCCTATTGGGTTGATTGGTAATTAACATGATTTAGCATAATCTTTTGAGAATTTATTTTGAAAGCTTTTGAAGGGAAGGTTGTTTATCCATTTGGCATAAGGGATTTTTTCCCCTTGGTGTTCACTAGTCACTCATTCAAGTTTGGCTGAATTCTATTTGAGCATTCCTTTGGTCCTTTTGGTAGTAGCGCAAGGCTCAACTCTTCTAGGATAAGGAACAAACTCTCATTCTTACTTCGATCAAATTGCACAAACCACCCCTAAACTATGGGTTTGAAACAATTACAACCTTTTAGCTTTTAATTTGATCAATTACTTCCCCAAAAATGTGATAAGTGTTGTAATTAACTTCCAAATCAAATTGAGTTAGTAAATAAGAAGGGAAAAGTTGTCATTAAATGAAAATACTTGTCTATACCCATTCCTTCTTTGCCTTCTTCATCATCGTCATTTTTCTTGCATCATCTCAAGACGCTTATTCATGCGAAACAAGAAAAATGTATAATTTCAATTTCAAACATATATTTTACTGACCTTTGGTTTGAATAAAAGAAACAGTATGATGCATTCTTCTTTCTGGGTATTTCAGGTTTATTATCTTCTCTATCACCTGATATATAACTGACACCATTTTATATTTGATTTCACCCGAATTCCTTTGTGGGTCCTTTTTTTTGTGTTTCAGTCCGGTGGATTGAAGAAATTTGAAGAGGAAATGGAGAAGCAAAATCGAGGGTAGAGATGGGTTAATCTGAAGTAACGGCTAGGATTGAAGGGGATGGGATGTCGTGGAGGTTCATGGAGTTCAACGTCGTCAACTTTGACGATGATTGAAGGGATAAGCTCAAACCGCCATGGCAGCCAAAGATTAATACTCCATCAAGCACCACTTTTTTCCTATAATAGTTGTATGTTGAAGAAGGCAAAGAAGAAATAGGAGTAGACAACTCTTTTCATCTAATGACAATTTTTTCCTTCTTGTTTACCACTTCAATTTGATTTGGAAGTTAATTGCAATATTTATCAAATTTTATGAGTGGTAATTGATCAAATTAAAAATTAAAAGGTGTTATTGTTACAAACTCTATAGTTTAGGGGTGGTTTGTGCAATTTTCCCTTTTATTATCTCTTAATTGGTGTAAATTGAGCTCTACTTTTTTATAATTAATTCCAATCTTATGGAGAATTGGAAATGTTTTTTTTTTTGTAATTTCATCATGTCAATTGAAATGTTGCATTGTTTCCAATTAAAAGAGAAAAGAAGAAGAAAAGAGAAACAAATAAAATGGGAGGGTAATTGCAATTAGTGTTGTTAATTTCAGTTGGAGTGGGGTATGAATTAGATCAAGCAACTTATACAGGTTCCTTTTTCCATTATTTTAACCCACTTTTGAGTTTGTTTTCATATAAAATTGCAAATGGAATCAAAGATATGGTAGAAAAAACAGAAAGAAAACAGATTGTCTAGGAATCTCACCTCATCCAAAATCACACGGTCCCATTTCACAGAATGCAATACTGATTTCCCACAGGGTTTTTCATCATTCTCATGCTGCCCCATTTTTTTTCCAAAAGTGCTTTTCTGGCTGCTACTCTTTTGAACATTGTTGTTATTGTCTTCAGCAGATTCTTCCAGATTTGATATGAGTTGTAGAGTTGGCCTTTTCCTTTGTTGCTTAGCCGGCTTCTCTGTTTTGACAGCATGGGGACCACAAAAGTATTGCAAGTGAGACTTCAAATTCTTCTTATAAAACAGTTTACAACAGTATGGGCACCTATCTTTTGGAGGCATAAGATATTTCCTGTAATCAGCCTCAACAACAGAGTATGTAGTAATAACAAAATCATATTCTGATAAAGTCTCAATACTCTGTACTCGTTTTGGACCATGATACTTAAGCACCTTGTAACTTCCCTTCGATGTGAAACGATCGATCTCACTTACCCACTGACTAACAGCAACCAAAGGACAAATCACAAGTGTTCCTTTAATTGAAGGCAAGTCCTTGGAAGAGCTTGGATGTGGTGAGGGTCTCTGTTGTCCAGAAGTTCCGGATAATTCACGTTTAGCAAGTACAAGGGCAATAGCTTGAATGGTTTTTCCCATTCCCATTTCATCTGCAAGTATCCCACCTCCAATTGAAGAATTTTCCTGCTTCAATGCCCAGGCCAGCCACTCTTTCTGGTATCGTAGTAGGGGCATCGTAAGTGCAGAAGGTGTTTCAACGGCGTCAGTCAATACTTCACTTTGACTATCCAAATTAAAATCTTCTGACATGTTTTCATCGATCCATCGCTCATATTCTTCCTCCAAGATATTCCACAAAAGGGTAGGTTTTGGCTTCCTTCTTGAGTACTTGCGCTTTGGCTTATCTGTATCAGGCATACCTTGTGGGTCCATAACTTCTGGTTTCGGATCGTGTAGGTTTTCATCATTACCTACTTCACTCCCCACTTCCTGCTCTAAGCTAGGCCCCTCCTTTTGAATACGCTTTCTCTGCTTCTTTTCTCTCAACTTCTTTGTTGAAGGCCCACCAGAGTCCTCAAAACTGGAGGAAAGATCTGCCCAGTTAAAAGTGTCAACTCGTGTTTTAACATCCAAAACAATGTCGGGTAAATGAATAACACCTAAGAAAGGCATTGTAGGCACAACAACTAACGTGAACAATAAGGTTGCTGAAGAGATTGTTCAAGTAAAAAATTCGCTGAACTGAACGAACATGCAAGTACTCCAGCAAAACAATAGAGAAAAAAACTTATAAAAAGAATATTTGACACCAGGACTTATTCAGCTTACGACATATTTTCTTAAAATATCAAGAGCGTGAAAAAACCATGATACCTTCACTTTCACTGTCAGAAACAGAAGATGATAAGTCAATGTCATCAGAGGCCTTGCTGTCTTCATTACCTGCTCCAATAATAAAAGAATGCAATCATAAAGCTATTTCACAATTTGTTGAGCTTACCTATAAAAACAGCAGCAAGAAGAAGAAATCGTGAGCATAGAAAGTGAGAGAATATTAATTCCCCGTATCGAAAGGTACGTGATATCGCAATAAAACTTCCTCCAATACATGAATATCAAATAACCAAAAAATAAAATTCGAAACTCGCTCTATCCCTACAATGTCGCAGTCAATTTAAAATCATGTCAATGCTTCCTTGTTTGCCATGATCATTGATCAACTTCCTCCAGAAAAACAATATCAAATGAATTAGTCAATTTCTTTTCAAAAACACGCAGAACATATCCTCAAATCTTAAAAATACCGTAATCGATAGCAATACCTCCTTGTTTTCAAGTCAATTGAAACATTAGGTTTTCAAGAAACGGATTCTTTAGCACTACACCACATGCGACACATAAAGAGAGCACGAAATCGAAACCGTACCTTCGACCAAACGGTTAGAGGTCGGTTTACGAGGACGAAGCTTCATCGGAACTACGAACTCTGCGATTCTCTTCTTCTCTCTTTTTCGGATGATGGCAATAGATTGAACAGAAGGAGGAAGAAGAATGCGAAGCAGGAGTAGAATCGACAGCAGGTCCGATGTAAAAAGCGCGAGAGGCAGCAGAAGCAAATAGGGAGAACACCGAGACTGAGCGTGAGCGATGCGTTGAAGTTGAATGACAATGATAGGATCGGCGGGAAAGGGGGTGGTTATAATGACTGTGATTTGCGGGCCACCAAAGTCCATGCTTATGTGTTACAGGGACCTCGAAACGCTGCGTTTCATGTTCTTCCAAGAAAACGCCTAAAACTTCTTCAAGAAGCTATCGTGGTAAATGTTTGTATAATTATTTACTTCCTCTCCAACCCAAAATTATTCGTTTATAATCCCGTTTGATTTTTAATTATTTTTTTAATTACTTTCTGTTTTTTTTCGTAATAATTTTTATTTTCAATCATTATTTTTTAATCTTATTATATCCATTATTTTATGTTATTAATCATTATTCTCTTTATTTTAACATAATTAATCATTTTTCTCGTAACCATGTATTTCGCTAGAACATAAAAAATCTTTCTTTCTCATAATCCTTTCCTTTTTTATTCTCTAGCAATTTTAATTCTTCCAATAATAATATTCATTCTCTTTTCTCAAATAAATTCTTACCTGTGACATTTATCTTTCTCTTTTTTTGTTTTTTTTAAGTTCATCATAATTTGAGTTTTTTTCTTAAACGTGAATAAATCTCATATGTTTGAATTAAAAAATAAATATTAAATATTAAAATGTTTACCTTAAATTAGAACCATTATTGTTTTATTTTTAAATTTTAAGGTTTGTTTGTAAAATTGTGGAGTATTTATTTTAAGTGTTTGAGGAGTTATTTTGAGTGATTATAAAGAAAAAGTTATAATAATAGCTCGTTTGTATAAAAAAAACAATTTAAATGATTATAAAAGTTCATTTATAAAATCTTCATAAATACTTTAAACAAACAGACCCTAAAGTATATATCTGGCATGAAATTAATAGAAAATCTTAAAGAAAGAAAAATAATGATGGTTTTAAAAAAATAATTGAGTTTTAGTAGAATATTCAATAGTTAATTTAGTGCATTAATCAAACTTCTTTTTTTTATGGGAGATTTTATACTTTGTTAATTAAAATTATCAGAGGTGTTTGTGATATGACATGACTCGTGCAAAATAATAATGGAATGATTCAAAATATTTGATCTAGCAAAAAGCATTCTCTTCATGATAGTACTTTTTCAAAAACTATTTTTTATTTTCTATTAACAATTTTTTATTATCTTTGTAATTATTTTTACTCTTTTCATATTCATTATTTTATTAATCAAACAATTATTTTCTTCTCTACAAATACAAATAATCATTTTTCTTATAATTATTTTTTACCTCTCAACTGTATATAGTCATTCTCTTTTTTTTTTCTTTTTTTTTTTATCATAATCATAGATAAATTTTATTTTTAATGATAAATGTCTATTTAAAACTTTTTTTTATTTGTCTAGGAGAAACATAATTTTTTTTTTTTTTTTTTTTTTAAGAATTTACATAGAAGAAGAATTACTAAATTACTTAATATTTTATAGTACAACCAATATGAATAATAGAATTTGATATCTCATTCTATGATTAGTTGGTCAACAGAATTTAGAATTATGATATTTTATGTGTTGTTTGATGACCATTCGTTTTTTGTTTTTGAAATTTAAGCCTATTGTTACTCCTCAAACAAGAAGATTGATGTCTATATCCTGTGTTTTAAAAAATTTGAAAGCTAAAAAAATGAGCTTCAAAATACTTGTTTTGGTTTATGAAAAATTATTAGAATTAATATACTTAAAAAAAAAAAAAAAAGGCAAACAAGGTAAATATAGGGCTTAAGTTTTAAAAACCAAAAACGAAAAACAAAATGGGGGCCTATTTTTTAGTTTAAAGATGAGGATTGATTCATGTATATAATTGTTTTCATTGGCACATTGACAATGCGTAGTATTTTAACCCTTATTTAAGTATTCAAATCTAACCGTAAGGGTCAATTAATGACGCGTTGATTTCATTGTTTGAAAGTAATCCAGTTCAACATTATGGTCACGCGTTCGATCAAGAAATCGATATTTGTAATCCCTTCCCCCAATTTGTAAATCACCTCAACTCAATCTCCTCTTAAACTTGCAAGAGAAATAGTAAAATTTCACATGAATCAATGGTGTGAAAATAACACAGATAAGAGACAAATGACAGAAGCTTTATTGAAAACTATAGGATGAAAATCATCAGAACATAACCATCACATGAATAATTTTGTCATGGATATGAACGTTTAAAAGTCAAGTAATTCAACTTTAAAGTATTGAAGTTTCAGTAGGGGAACTCTTCCAAGACAGCAAAATGTTCTTCTCAGCTCACATTTCTGCATAAGGATCAGAAGCTATCAGCCTGGGAGCTTTCGATAGCCATCGCCACCTTCGCTCTCCCGTGTCATCACGGCCAAAACAAGGCCACACTGACTAAAAGAAATGCTGCAAATTCTTAGTACAAATTTTCCATTCTGTTTATCCCAACAATCGGGAGTGAAAAAATGTAAAAAAACTCTGTTTGCCTCCAGAGAATTGAATATTTGGCATCGTTCTTGACACCATTTATTGCAAAATGCCACAGGCTAAGTAATCTAGCTGCAGTTGAGCATCCATGAACAGTTATTAGCTAATGTACAAGCAATTATTTGGAGTTCCATTCCATTAAACAGTGAAGTTATTATTGAAACCATGTTTTGATACTAAACTTTGGATCTTAATTGTTCTCATCCTCAAATGCTTAAATACAACCTTGTCTGGATCATTGCTCTTAATTTCTCAGTGTACTTGGCCAAAAATCTTCCTATATGACTAACAATAGCTCA
>JBBMEG010000004.1:3818362-3845783 GCA_037832605.1 Cyclanthera cordifolia
TTTTATAGTGCTTGGAGCGCACCACTTCTTGCTTCTTTTCGATGTGGGATAATTCGCTTCTAATATTTTGCCAAAAATCCAACATATTGTTATTATGAATTATTTATAATACAATATTAAAATATATTAACAAACGTAAATATTTTAAAATTTGCTCACATTTATACTTGCTTTTCATAAATAGCACATCCGATATAATTTTTTAAATAACAAAAATATATATCATAGATCCCAAATTTGAAATGTGGTCCCTGATTTGGACCATACAAGGCTACGATTACCCAGGAAAATGAACCTTCAAATGTTGGTCCACAAGAAAAAGAACCTTCAAAAGCAACCATATTGGATCTTACTTGAAAAAGAACGTTCAAATCTTACTCTTTATTTATTTTTTATTTTTTTTTTATGTTTAAAAATTGAATAGTTCTCTGTGTTTCAATAATACTCATCTTTTGTCATTTTATATTTTTTAGTTTATCTGTATATTTATTTTCTTTAATTAAATTAACATTGATAGTAGAATAATCAACTTATCAATATATTCGAATTTAAAATTATTTTAACCACTATTATGTTATATATCTAATGATTTTGTTATACTAAACTGAAGTTTTATTAAATGATCATGAGTAAAATTAAATAATTTTGGAACATATAAATTAGACACAAACTTAATATAATAATGAATAAAATTCAATGAGAAAGATGAAGGTTGCATTTAATCTACCTACTAAAAGTTGATAATGAGTACGACAACTAAAATGAAAATTATATTGAAAAAGAAAATAAATAATCTTTTAGTTGCATTTGGTCAATTATATATTGATTAAATGATTTCTTTTTAAATTTTGTTGTGAATTTAAAACTAAAATAGATATAAAAAATAAATTGGGAAAACTGCACAAATCATCTCTAAAGTACGATGTTTGTAATAATTAAGTCCTTAAAGTTTAAATTTAAACAATCACCTCTCTTAAAATTTGAAAAGTGTTGCAATGTACTCCCTTAAGCTAAAATTGAAGTATTTTCACAAATGTGGTACGATTAATTTTGTCATATATATTCCTTTTTTATCAATTAATAAAAAATGTTATTTATTTTCCTTTTTATGAATGGGAGAAGTGATTAATCATCCTTGGCTTGAATTTGGGCGTTGTTCTTAAGCAAATTATTCTGAACTTACTGAGAAAAAAATGGCTCCAACCATATATAACACATGGCTCAAAGGACCAGCTGATTTTCGATCTGTTGAGGATCTCAATTATCCCACGTCGGTAAGGTAGGGAGTCCTCCAACCATATATAACACATGGTGGGCTACTCCTCTCATATCCAATTGGTTTTGAGATGGATGCCCACACTTTCTAACATGGTAGCAGAGTCCATTAATTAAGCCCAAACGGGTATTCAGTCCAATAAAATAAAATTGAGATCCGAGTCAAGATTGGTGAGGCTCATGAGGAGTCCTCTAGCCACATATAACACATGGGCTACTCGACACATTGCTAATTGATTTTGAGATAGATGCTCACACTTTCTAAGTCGGTCTTTCATTATTGGATATTAAGCATAAACAAAGAAATGCGAGATGGGAACTTGAGAGAAGAATGATTGAAAAAGAGGAAGGAATATTTAAACACAAACGGAAGCCATGAGGAACATTAATGGCGAAATTTGAAGTATATAAAGCCATAATATCAGTGGATTAAAGAAAAACCCCACTTGTTTTCAATGATTTTGTACTAAGCGAGATTGATCGTGATTCTTCAACTTGGAAGGGGAAAGAGAAATTGGATAGGAAAAGGACGGATTAAAGGTGACGACAGCTTGTACGCACCTAGACTAATGTCACAAGACATACCGTTTTACCTTACAATATTTAGATGTTAAGGAAACTCGTAGATAATGTTTACTCTGATAACTTTCATTTTTCAGAATTAGGAGAACGAGACACGTGTATATGAACTTGAATTTGATTGATAGGAATATATGGTTACAATCTCTAATTTGTTACTCTGATTCTTTCTCTCTCATATACAAATACTTCGAGGACTTCACAGCTTATTCTCGAATATAGAATTAGCTTGTTCTTGAGGTTGAATCTTTTGGTGTTTGATCGGCCTTGGCTTGTTGATCTTTTTTATGATCTTTGGATCGGTCGTGGACTTGTTGATCTTTGGATCGGTGTTGACTTGTTGATCTCCTTCTATATGTCTATTGATCCTTAGAAATTTGAAGAGTCTTCTATCTTGATGAATTCTCTCTGTAGTTTCCAATCCGTGGATCTTGAAAAATGAACAAAAACTTCTCTATTTATAGAGCTTTCATGGACCTTGGGCCTTGATGAGCTTTTGGGTTTGAGCATTGGACTTGGCTTATTGGACTTGTTTAAGTGTACATGAGTCTTCATATGCATTTGGGCCACCAATTAAACTTGGTTCTTATTTAATTTTGACTCAATTTCAAAATAAAACAAACTTTTGATCCAATTTTATTTTGGAAAATTTGTCTCAAAAGTTAATTTACTTTTGTCATTAAATTTGAGATAATGATGTGGCAATTTATGATTAACCGAAATTTCTCAGTCAACACTCTTTCTCTCAACTTTCGAAAGGTTGAAAAATCAAAGAAAATAAGATGGATATTTAATTTGGAATAATTACAAGAATACCTAAACAAAAGGTTTCGTTGAATATGCCATTTATCCTTCTATAATTTCTTTTCTTTATTCTTTCAATCAAACTTAATTTAAATCTTAATTTATATATCAACATCTCCAAATACTAAAATTGAGTTTAGAATTACGTAGTAAATTGCTAATAATTTAATCTCATTCTAACTCTAATGTAATCAATAAATAAAGGATTTGGATCAATCCACCAAGGTTAGAATTTCTAATTATTAACTCATAGAGATGTTTGTTTGTAAAATTGTAGAGTGTTTATTTTGAGTGATTAGAAATGAGGAGTTATTTTGAGTGATTATAAAGAATAAATTATAATAATAGTTCGTTTGTATAAAGCTTTTACAGAGTGATTTTAAAAGCTCGTTTATAAAATCTCCATAAACACTCAAAACAAACAGTCCCATAGAATTTTTTGGGTTGTTACAGGAGTCCCGAGATGAAAATTCTATAGTAGCTTTACAATGTTGGTGGTGTACTCTCATGAGGAGAGGAATTTGATCTGGATGTGTGAGCTAGACAAATTGACTAGCGGTGTACTTTGAGGAGGGGAGGAGTTAGCCGGATATAATAGTCGAAAAATCTGGTCGATCAGGACTAGTGGTGTAGTCTTCGCAGTAAAGGAGAATTGAACTATTCGGAGGGGGGGCTTGGTGGAAAACATTGTTCGAAGAAATGATTGTTGGAATGCAAAAAAAGTATATCCCACATTGGTTAGAAGACGGGAAGATCATGGGTATATTAGTGATGACAACTATCTTTATTGATATGAGACATTTTGGGTGAAATCAAAGACAAAGTCAAGAAAGTGTATACTCAAAATTATTGCGGTGATATATTATAGTTAAGCAATGTACAAATTCATGACTTTGTGTTACATATTTTTACCAAGTTTGGTTCAAAAAACTTAAAATCAATCATAATAGCTAATTCTAAAATTAATTATAAGCATAAAGAGTAAATTTGACAAACGTGCATTAACGAAAGTTGAACGAAATTCAGGTATAAAAATTCAAATATATTTTAACTTTAAAATTATGTTAAACACTCAAACTTCAGTATTGATTTCTTCATCACTCAGAATTATTACTAACATCAGTCACAAATAAATAATTAATTAACTTAATCTATAATGATTACAAATAAAAAAAAAATTAACATAAAATAAATATTTACTCTGCTGAATATCAATTTTGATTTTTTTTTTTTTTTTTTTTTTTTTTTGCAATATATATTTTTTATTATGATTGTGGAGAATCCCATAGCTAACATATACTTTACCATTTATTTAATCATATTTAGAAGAAAAAAATAAAACAGAAGCAAATTTGAATACTTCTGTTGGAGGCCAGATCTTGCGACGAACGGTCGTCCTTGGTCGCCAAGAAACGAAAATTAAATTAAATGGGAAAATAACCAATTTGGAATACTGGAACATTTTGTAGGATTCAATGTTTTGTTTTTCCTGTCAACTTTCTTGGGAGTCTTATCATACACTGTCAATGTCAGATTTTTATTGGATCCCAAATCTGACTTTTATATGTTTGCCTATCTTATTTACTTTTCTTATTTAAAAAAAAAAAAAATAGATTATCCTATAATACAATTTTTTTTATTATATTTCTCTTTTAAATAAAATTATTATATTTATATATATTGTATATCTTTCGAATTTCTTCTTCTAGGAAAAACAATAACAAATTTGTCATTTTCTTTTCCCTTTTTAAGAAAAAAAAAAAAGTGATAAACAAGTTCTCTTACCGTATTTTTTATTTATTTATATTTGATAATAAATAATTAGCTCATTAAACATCCAATCAAAAATTTGTAACCCAATCAATATTAACATTAATTTCTAATCATTATTAATTTAAATCTTCAATGTTAGGATGCAAACAATGTGTCACACATTCATTAGTAGAGGAGAAGATCATGAGTATATAAGTGATGACAATCATCTCTATTAATATTAAAGTCTTTTGGGTAAACCAAGCAAAGTTATGCTGATATATGTCCAAAATGGACAATAACATATATCAATGTTGAGATTCAGGTAGACAACTTTCATCCCTAACAGTAATTGAGTACTATTAATAATTTTTTTACTTCTCTTTAGTTTTTTGAACGTCAAACTCGTATTGAAAAAAAATAATAATAATAAAAGAAAACAGAGAGAGAGAAGAGAAGAAGAAGAGAAACTTACGAGTAAAATTAATGGTGGAAATATTTTTGTTTGTCTCCCAAGTAAAGGGTCTGCGAGGGATGACTCTTTTTTAATTTGTTGTCGACCGTTAAATCAAATGACTGTCTAATTTAAATAATGAGTTTTAAATTTGGATGGTTTTTTCTCCAGTGTTTGGATCTAGTTTTTAAAAGTATATAATATTAATATTAATTTTTTTTTTTTTGAGTATTTAAAAAGTAACTGTTACAATAAACAATTTGTTTGCATGTATATTTTTGCTAAATATTTAAAAGTAATAATTAGTAATAATTCAAATACTTGTTTGAATATAATTTTTAAAATTAATTAAAATGAGAATTGATATTGTATATTTAAAAAAATGATTAGTAATGATTACAAAAAAATAAATATTTCAAATGTAGCTTTTAAGAGTATTTAGAATTAGTTCTTATTCTCACGATAAGTTGACAGTAGGTATGTTAAATGACCATCCATTTAGAATAACACCTTTAAGTTTGGGATCTAATTTATATATAACTCACATGTTTAATAATTTTACTCATTATCTCTCAATAATTTTTGTTAGTTATTGGGATAACAATATCGTTAGATATATAACATAATAGTCACTAAAATAATTTTAAATTTCAATATATAGTAAATTGATTATTGGAACCAAACTTAAACTAGATCCAAATCTAGAGATTAAAAGTGAGCATTATTGAAATGTGATGGAAAAATGTTTAGTTTTGAAACATAGAAATTGAGTTATTAAAAAAGAGTTTTTTTTTTTTTTTGTTAACTCGTCTACTCATCCAAACGATTTATTATAATTATTCAAACTAGATATTCAAAATAATTACTCATTTTTAATTATTGATCATTTTTAATCAATCAAAATAATCGTTCATCTCAAATCACTTATTTCCAACTACTTAGTTCTAATTACTCATTTCAAATTATTCATTTCTAAACTCTTGAAAATAATCACTCATTTTTTAACTACCTCCAAAATGAACTATTTATCTCTAATATTCTTTTACAAAAATCATCAACCAAATGAGTTATTAACGTTATGCAAAACGCATAATTCAAACGAGTTATTACTAAAATTTAAACTTCTAATTACTCAAAAGAATTCATTATTTATAATAACTCAAAAAAATCACTTTACAATTTCACATCTAAACAGCAATTTATATATTTGAAAAAAGAGATAATATTTTCGCCTTATAAAATTATATATATAATAGATATGGAGAGAGAGAAGAGTTATGTAGTAAACAAGTTTTTTTAGGCTAAATTATCAAACATACTCATATACTTTGAGGGGGTTTTCAACATTACTCGTGAACATAGAAAATTTTTACAAATATTTCTTAACTTTACAAAATGTTTCAGAAATACTACTGACGTTAAATTTGGATGGAACTATTAAAGTTTAGTATCATAAATGCCTCTAAACTTTAAAAGTTTCAAAAATACTCTTGGTTGTTAAAATTTTATAAATTATTTGTATCGTTAATCTTTTTAAAAAATGTTTTAAAAAAAAATTCAAATACCTAACCTATTTAACTGTAGTTTTTTTAATCCTTTATTCTTTTAACTTATGAATTACTTTTATGTATTAATATTAATTGTTTAATTAATTGAACGATAAGTATAATGTTGAAATTAATTTCTTAATATATTTCTCTTATAATTGTTGTTAATCATTTATTTCATGTCTTTATTATTTTACCTTTGTTTAATTATACATAGAAAGTCTCCAAGGGGCTGGCACAGTTGGTTGAAGACTTTGGCTCGAGAGATGTGCTCCCCCAAGATTCTAGATTTGAGTGTACATGAAATTAAGTCAAAATACATAAAATGTGAAAGAATAATAGTTATTTTGGAGTAAGATTTTTAAAAAAAAATATTTTTATAGGGTGAATGACATATCTATTCAAATTAAATGTTAAGATTTTTTATTTAAAATATAACGTTGAATTGGTTTAAATATTTTTTTAAAAAATTAAATTTATTTCTGAAAATTTTTAAAGTTCATAACCATTTTCAAACTAAACTTTAAGATTTCCATCTAAATTTGGGCATTTTTGAAATATTTGATAAAGTGAAAAAAAAAACCCCAAAAAATATAGGGGTATATTTGATTTTGATTTTGATTTTTTTTTTTTTACATGGTAAACACGAGTAGTTTAAGGCATTACGGAACTGAAAAAAGGTGGGATGAATTAATTTATCAAATTATTAAAGAAGAGGCATGCAGAGAGATTTTATATATATATATATATATATATAGGCCACAAATATGATTAATAAAAGGAAAAATCATTAATGGCCAAACGGGAGAGTGTTTGTGATTTGTACCAAAAAGTTAGGGTTGAAAGGCGTTTGCAGAGAGGGTTGGATGTCACCATTTTCATCCTCCTCCTTTCGCTGCTCGCCTATCGCCTCAACCTTCTCGTCTGCACCCATGAATCTGCCCTCGCCCTCCACGCCATTGCCTTTCTCTGCGAGCTTTGGTTCACTTTCAACTGGGCTCTTACCCTCAATCTCACTTGGACCGTCGTTCGTTACAAAACCTCTCCTCAACGCCTCCTCAAACGGTAACCTCTTAATACTTTTAATTGATTTTATACTCAAATTTCAACTAATGACAGCTGAGTTTATGTAATGTTCTTGTGCATGTTTAATAAGTCTACTTAGACCTTTTAGTTTAAATTAATGAATTTAATCATTTTTTGTGATATCTAAATTGAGTATATGATAATTCATTATTTATCCTTAAAATCAATGATGTCATTTTTGTCTAATCACTTATTATTATTCATACATAAACATAAATATTAGAGCTTTGTTATTGATTAATAAAGAAAATCTCTATTTTTAAAATTTAATCAGATTATGTAAAGTAAATTTTAATTTATAAAATGATAAAAAAAAAAAAGCTAATTTACTTCTATACAATTTCTAAGCCACTAAAATATGAATTTCTTTTTTTTTTGTTGTAAAATTTAATATATTACAGAGTGGAAGAGGTTCCTCCGGTGGACGTGTTCATCACGACGGCGGATCCGGTGCTGGAGCCGCCAATAATAACAATAAACACGGTGCTGTCTTTGTTAGCGGTTGAGTATCCGGCGAATAAAGTGGCTTGTTACGTGTCGGACGACGGGTGTTCACCACTCACGTTTTATTGTGTGTCTCAAGCTGTTAATTTTGCCAAAAATTGGGTCCCGTTTTGCAAGAAATATAAGCTCGAAATTAGAGCCCCGTTTAGATATTTTTGCAACGAATTGAACAGTGATGGATCGGCGGAGTTTCAGTATGAGTGGAGGAAAATGAAGGTAATTAATTACGAGAGGATGGTGAAATTAGAGGAGGAGTTTTGTTTTTTTTTGTGGTAATGGTTTGTATGTTTGTTTGTTTGTGTGTTGTCAGGATGAGTACGAAGAGCTGCGGCAAAGGATTGAGGAAGCCGCCAAAAATGTTGGTTTTGGTGATCTTGTGGGCGAGATGGCTGATTTTGCTGACACTAAACAAAATAATCACCCTCCTATTCTCAAGGTAATATTTCTTACAAAATAATCTACTCAATACGATCATTTATAATAGTTTTATAAATCTTCAAGAGGCACTAAAACAAAAGAAGTCTAAGGCTACGAAGATCATTTTCCGTTGGCTTACACCTTTTTTTTCGTTGTCTTAGGCTAATACAACAGAAAAAACTTTGTCACTAGCTCGTTCCGTCAGCATAGTCCATTAGGCGACAAAACCTTACCATAATAAGTTTTGAGAAATCTTAGTTATCGTACATAGTGGTAGTCTAGCTAGTGTCTGTCGTTGTAATCTCCATTACCTGAGGGTATATTTCTTTTAGTGTGAGTGGGGAGATTCAAACCAACCATCTCTTAATCGTTGGTTGTAGATTAATAGTGTTACTTAACTATTACTCTTGTTAGCTAGTGTAGATTAATATCAACATTTTTGTTCTTAAATTTAAGGGTTTTTTTTTTTTTTTTTGTTACTAGGCTTTACAAGAAGCTAGTCACATGAGATATTTCCTTTATGGTTTATGGAATTGAACTATGTTTTTTACAATATATAATATCAGAATTAGCACAAATTTAATACTATTTGAAGTATTGATTGATCGATATATATTTATATATTAATGCTTAAGATTAAAAAAATATTTGTTAAAGATTAAAGATTAATTAGATAATTTGAAAACAAGATAATCTAAAATATTGTTTTTAAAAAGTTTTAGATATAAAATTAGAACAAAGTTTGTGTTCAAATATCTTAATTACAAGACAACATTTTAATAACATTCTAATGACAAATTTCAACTATTTTAAATGATTTCATACATACCACAATATTTCCATTTTTATTGTTTTCGATCAATTTCACTTAGTGTGTGTTTGGGGCAAATGAAATGAAAATGATTATGGAAGGAATGAAAATTTGGGGAGAATGAGAAAGAGAATGATTATGGGTAGAATGAATAATTGTGTCTGTGGTTAAGAGAATGATTATGGAGCTATGGGAAGAATAAAAAGTTGTTATAGGAATAATAGAAAGTAGTTGGGAGAATAAAAAAGATGATTATTGGTGGCCTAAACACCGGGAATCATTCTTGGTCCTATTTTCCCTTTATTAATGGTAGTGTTTGGGCCATCATTAATAAAGGGAGAGAATGAGACCAAGAATGATTCCCGGTATTTAGGCCACGGAGAATCATTCTCATAATCATGTTTTCCAAAATAAACTTTTTATTGTCCTCCAAACTATTTTATATTCTTTCCGTAACAATTTTTATTCTCTCCAGAACTATTTTTCACTTACATCATATCCATTATTTTTATTTTTTTCATTATCATTCTTTTTTCCGCAAAAATAATTAATAATTCTCTTCATAATCATTCTCTTAACCACAAACACAATTAATCATTCTCACTAAGTTTTCATTCTTCACATAATCATTCTCATTTCATTTGTCCCAAATACATTCTTAATTATTTTTAACAGCTTAACTTAATTGTAACTATTAGTTTTACATTATGAAATACATTAATTTAACTTGATTGAATTAGCTTTGTATTATTATTATTATTATTATTATTATTATTATTATTATTTTGGTAGTCATAAAAAAATCCACTAAGGCTATTGCATTTGTAGGTAATATGGGAAAACAAGGAAGGGGTTTGTGATGGATTGCCTCATTTGGTGTATGTATCCAGAGGGAAGACACCTCGAATTCCACACTGCTACAAAGCTGGTGCCATGAATGCTTTGGTAATTTTTAAATTTCGAATCATTAATTCTCTCTCTCTATATATATATATAATTTATTTTTTTGTGTGTGTGCAGACAAGAGTGTCTGGATTAATGACGAATGCTCCTTATATGTTGAACTTAGATTGTGACATGTTCGTGAATAATCCAGATACTCTTTTACAAGCAATGTGTCTCTTATTAGACCCAACCATTGATAAAGACTATGCATTTGTTCAATTTCCTCAATGCTTTTACAATGGACTCAAACATGATCCCTTTGGTAACCAATGGATTGTCATAATGCAGGTCGTTCATTATCTGGATTAAACAAAACTATGCTTTTTAAATAATATTTTGTTAATTAATACTTACAATTAGTAGTTTATTTTGTTTTTGGCAGCTCATGATTTGTGGAATGGCGGGAATTCAAGGTCCTGCCTATATGGGAACAGGATGCATTCATAGACGTAAAGTAATTTACGGTCAATCACCAGATGAAGCAAATATTAATGGTAATTAACTTTAAATTGGATTTATTAAACAAATAAAAGTAGTACTACAATTCCGTTTGCTTCTATTCAGAATATTTTTGTTTCTTTCGCGTTTGCACAATTCATATCAAATCATTTTGCAGAAGTATATTGTGAAGATGAGTTACATAAAACATTCGGAAACTCGAAAGATTTCATAACCTCCGCCACTCGTATTTTAAGAAACGTCAAAGATGATCGGAATCACCTGTCAAACTCTATCCAAGTAGCCAAAGAAGTTGCTACGGCTGATTATGAACACAATTCTAGTTGGGGTTCCAAGGTTTGTTGATACTTACATTAACTGTAACACCAACATTTAACTTTTTATATTACTTAGCGTTTTTGTGAAAATGACAGTAGAATCTATCCAAAATCCTAGTTGAAAGAAAAATAAATAAATAAAAAGAGTTGATCAAACGAGTCTTGAGAAACTAAAAGATAATAGTTTCAAATTATAGTGGTACCTATCTAAACTTATTTTGATATGAATTGTCATTGATAATCAAACGAAGTATGGTTAAACTATCCTAGATTGACCTAGCAATTAAAGAGAATTTTGATGATCTAATAGTTAATGAATTCATTAGCGGTTGTGCCTACCCATGATATAATTTTCTACCAATTGTCTTGACATCTATAATCTATATATTGTAAGGTCGAACAATATGTCTCATGAAAATAGTCAAGATATGCATAAACTAGCTTGAATACTTACAAATATCAAAAAAATATAGTATCATTGAACAATTGTCTCAATGACAATAGTCAAGAAGCTTAAGCTAATCTAGACACTTACAAATAAAAATAAATAGATAAATTAAAAAAAAAAATAGAAGAGAACCAATGGCCTCCTAGATGCTCTTAAGACTAAACAAATTATATATAAAGTTAGAAGATTCTCAAGTTCACCTCTGATATGTCTTCTAAATCACATCAAAATGACCTTGTTTACTAACATAGTAATTGTTAATTGTTAAGGTGGGTTGGCAATATGGATCTATAGTGGAGGACGTTTTGACAGGGATGGAGATCCATAAAAAAGGATGGAAATCTGCATACATTACACCAACTCCACCAGCATTCTTAGGATGTGCACCGTTAGGCGGTCCAATTCCACTAAACCATCAGAAGAGAGCATCAACAGGACTAGTTGAAGTATTAATCAGCAAAAAGTCCCCCATTCTCACTGCTCTCTATGATAAGCTCCAATTTAGACAACGTATGTTCTATCTATGGATGTATCTAACGGGCGTTTCGGGTGTTCCAGAGATATGTTATGCTGCACTTCCAGCATTTTGTCTAATTGCTAACTCTCATTTTTTGCCCAAGGTAAGTATAGAATATAATCTCTACATTTTCTAAGTAATCAAAGATAGATTTGGTAAATGAATTTGCGGTAAACAGATATGGGTATCTCAATGCAGGTACAAGAACCAATGATAGGCGTACCTCTTCTCCTTTTCGTGCTTCTCAACCTACGGCAGTTGTTAACGTACCTTGAAACGGGCCAATCCATAAGAGCTTGGTGGAATAACCATAGAATGGGGAGGATTAAGGCAGCATGTTCTTCCCTACTTGGAATGGTGGCTGTCGTTCTGAAGATTTTAGGACTATCAGAGACTGTGTTCGAAATAACAAAAAAGGAGTCGTCGTCATCTAGTAGTGACACAAATAGTAACGGAGATTTGGGTCGGTTCACATTCGATGAGTCACCATTGTTCGTGCCAGCCACAACCATTTTGATGATCCAATTAGCGGCACTTTCGATTGGTTTCTTGGGAAAGCATCAAGAGTTTGGTATAGGGGAGGTCATATGCTGTGTGTGGTTGATTTTAAGCTTCTGGCCATTTTTGAAGGGGATGTTTGCAAAGGGAAGCTATGGCATTCCCTGGTCCACCTTATTCAAATCCAGTGTTTTGGCATTTTTGTTTGTGTACTTGTGTCTATTGTCTACAAAATAAAATGAAAAAATTTAGGTCAGTTACCAAAAAATTTAAAGCTAGGGTAGTTTTATGCATTCGATCATCTTAATGAAGGGATTGATTCATAATAGAAAATAATGTACTCTCTATATACTACTGTAAAGTCACCTTTGGCGGCCCTAGGGGTTGTCTACTTGTGTAAGAGCTAGAGATTTAGTCAGGGAATAAAATGCAGTCATCTGATGTAATACAAAGGATTCTGTTGATGGAGTGTATATATATCTACTCCGATATATGTTAGTGCTATATCTGTAATGAACATCAGGAATATGATCATTTTATAAAATTAACCAATGCATTTTCACTTGTAACTAAAACTACGCTGCTACAGATTTAAAAAGAAAAAGGAAAAGAAAAATACAGGACAGTGGCAGCATGTGCTCTTCAGAAGAACAAAAGGTGCATCACTTCGGGGGGATAGCAAGATGGCTTTCAAGCATAAAAGAAAGATCGTGCATCTTTGCCATTACCATCTGTACATCATCAGAACTTGAACGTGGACCTGACATAGCCCGACTTTCCATCATAGCTTCAGGATTTTCTCCAGTTTTTTCACTATCTTTACTCATCCTACAACATGAAAAATGTAGAGGATGTGGAATAAGTTGTCTGATTTTTTCAGAAAAACCAAAAATATATAAGTGAAAGCTTGAAGTGAGGGTGGGCACCATCACGAGTCGTCCTAGTGGTCAAAATGACCTTGATAAACTAAGAAGTGATGAGTTTAATTAATACATAGAAGCCACTTACCTAGAAATTAATTTCTTACAGATTTCTTTGACATTTAAATGTTGAAGGGTTAAACAGTATATGTTATGTGAAAATAATCGAGGTGCAAGTAAGCTAGTACGAACACAGTCACAAATATCTTAGAAAACCTTGAATGGTGTGATGTATTCGCATGGAGAACAGGGTGATCATTGATGGAGAGTCTAAAACAGTCTTGAAACCAATCAGTTCTAGTGGGGCATAGAAGGAATACGAAAACAGGGAACAACCTAGCTATGGGTTTCAACTGTAGTAATGTGGTATTTCTAAAATCTAACCAGATGCTTTACAACAATAATTTGAGTAATTAGAACACACCTGCTTAAGTCAGAAACGTTTGGTCGCGTTGCCTTTTCTTCTGATGTACCATTTGGATTGGGGAATGCTTCTACAAAGGAATTTGGTTGAGAAAAGTTTCCAAAATTACTATCCTTTGAGGTTGTTGTGCTGAAGATATCTATTTCTGATATATCAACCACATTTGGCACAACATCATTTGCAATATCTTTCCTAGAATTCTCCAAATGGCCTTGCACACCGGTCGAGCTAGTAAAGTCATCCCAAGCATCAGCATCAGCTGAGTCGTCATCTTTGAAATCACTTTGATCATCAGGTTTCTTTTTGCTCCCTCCTTGCAACTGATCATCTTGAAACCAGTCAAAACTTGCTGAGGAAGAATAATCTGCAGTTCCTACAGTTCTGCCATCAGCTGAAACTCCAATCTGCTTGACCTGTTCAGGCGTGTGAATGGTTTCGTGGTTGGAATTGCTCCATAAATCATCCTGATGTTGAAACCAGTCATTGGTCATTGATGAAGAGGGGGTTTTGGTTTCTTCCATTTCTCCACTCCTTGACTTGTTTTGATGTCCAGATGCTTCCAAAAAGAAAGAATTATCCATCCCAGAAACAGCAAAAGGATCAACTGATTTAGAATTATCACAAGTAGTTGTAGAATTAGCTGTCTGAAAGTTTGCTTCCCAACCAGAAAAGGAATCATCGGTCCCATGTTTAGTGATCTTTGTAACTGGCTCTGAAGATCGAACATTTCCAAACAAACTAAGATCTACATTATCCTCAAAAACTTTGCTTTCAAAAGTAGAAACATCAATTCTTTTATCTAATGGTAGTGGCTCATTAGATACTTTTGAAGTAGTGTCTTTTTTTTCCTCAGAAAAATAGCAGTCAAGATCAACTCCAGCCAAATTCAAGGTACTTTTACTTGGAGCCGGAGTCTCTTCTGAAAGCCCCCTTTTTTCAGATTCAGGCCACTTGATCTCTAAATCTAAAAGATCCATGAGAGGAAACTCCTCAGGTGATGTTTCCCGGGCCAATTCCTTCAAATCAATATGCCCCACCATCTCCTGCAATAGATTTCCAAGTACATTTCGAGGGATCAGCCTGAAGGAATCCCAGGCATGCAACAACATCAATCGATTATCTGATCTTATTTGACCTAAATGCATGAACACATTTGAGCTAAACTCAACTTCCACAAAAGAGCATAAATCGAATCCAATGTGCACAGTTTCAAAAAAAAAACTATCTATTTTAGATACATTTTTTTAATTTACATACGAACAGACTGAAATGAATACAACAACCATGAGCATTAGAATTAAGCATGCCAGAATAGAGACTTGAAACTAGAACCGAAAATTTCCATCAACCCTTTAGACTATATTAACTAATACAGTATTATGGAATCAGCAACAAAAAAATTGCAACAATCTGCCCTAGAGAGAGGAGTAAGAAACTCGTTCCAAACAGAAGCAACCCTACGTTAGAACAGGGGAAACTGAAGTTAAACTTTTCCCTAACCCTAAACGAATCTTCGCAACAAAAACTCAAGATTCCAATGAAAATACAACAACATACCGATCCATCCAAGCCCAAGGAGTCGAGGAGCCAACGACAAGCGATGGTATTCTTGAAATTAATAGGATCGGGAGGGGCGTCCGAGTTGCGTTCCCTGCCGCAGAAAATGCAAATTAACGAGCTCAAGTCTCTGAGCAATCTTCCTTTGCAGTGCTTGCATCGGAGATATGGTGGAGAGGGATCGAGCTGTGCAATTGTTTCATGGAGCGACGGTAGATTTGGGAGAGAAGGATCGTGAGGGTCGTAGGAGGAGATTTTGGCACCATTTCGAAGTGAGATCTGAAGTTGTTCGATGAGATCGTTAGGGATTTCGTACGCCATTGATTGGGTTTAAAGGTGCTTCGCAGTGTGTTGAGCGACGGAGTTCGGCTTCTGTGTGGATTTCTGTAAAAGAAGATTGGTTCTCTTTTCTCTGAACGGAGAAGATGGTAGCGTAGAGTGAACAGAGAAATGTCCAAAACGCAGCGTTCAGTATGAAATGACATTTTCGAACAGTGATTTTCTCTAGATTTTGGATAAAATGTTAATTCCTCCGGTTCGTAACCGGTTTGTTAAGTGTTTTTATATAAATTTTATAAACTAACTTTTATAAACCCTTTTTAAAATTTTTATACAAACGAGTTTTTGTTACAATTTGTTTTTTATAATCATTTAAAATAATTCCTCATTTCTAAATACTCAAATAAACACTCCACAATTTTCCAAACAAACACCCCGTTTCAAATTGTAATATTACGGGAGTTTGTTTGTAAAATTGTGGAGTGTTTATTTTGAGTGTTTAGAAATGAGAAGTTATTTTGAGTGATTATAAAGAACAAATTGTAATAATAATTTGTTTAAATACAATTTTTAAAGAGTGATTATAAAAGCTCGTTTATAAAATCTTCCTAAACACTTAAAACGAACATCCAATAGACTATATTGGTTGTTGTGGTACAGAAGAATAGTAAATTACCCCCCCCCCCCCCAACAAAATTTGGAAATGGTAGAATAGCTGCATTTTTTTAAAAATATTTGGAAAAATAGTTTTTTTTTTATTTAATTTAATGTCTAAAAATAAAGTGTGTAGGGTGAGAGAAATATATTTCTCCAAAATATCTCAAGAATTAATTATTAAATTAAAAAAAAAAAAATTTGATCCATCATGAGACTTTCTATTTTAGAATTTCATAATAATAATATATATAAGATTTTTTCATCATCTAAAAATTCGAAATCACAACTTCACTTCCCAAAACTTCATCAACATTAAAAAATCAACTACAGGTGTCTTCCTTCCAAAAGATTCATTCAATGCAACTAAAAAACAGCTAGTCAACAACCAGGGGCAATCTTAAATTCGAGTTTTGTAACGCCAACAGTTAAGAGAGGTACATGAATGAACCGAGTTCACATTCGAATGAGAGGGATATTGGAGGCCGTCGCGGGATAGAGTCTCATGGTAAATAAATGCTTAAAATAATTGATTTGTACTACCTATACCAACAAGGTACGCATTCGTTTTCGGTAGCTTGATCAAGGGAACTTCACAGTTAAGCGTGTTTAGCTTGGAGTAGTCCTAGACAATTTGTTAACGATTCTGATGAATCAACCCCGAGTAAACTCTTTCACTCTGTCTCGCAGTTTCGTTCTGAATCCTTAAAAGAAAGGTTGACCATTACATTAACCTCGTAACCTCTTGAAATCACGCACCATCTTTGAGAGTTTAGAAGCAACTGAGCTTCTTTTTCTTCTCCTCTTACTTCTTTCTTCTCCTTGTAAACTCGTTCACTCGGGTAAGTAGCTTTCGTTCCTTTACTTCTTTATTCTCTACGGAATAAATCAGAGAAATAGGCAAAGCTCCTCTCCCTCTCCTTCGTAGTAAAGTCAGTTAATTTGTAACAATTAGATCTTTAAACTTTCAATTTGAGCAACTATTTCCGCTAAAATTTGAAAAGTGTTGCAAGTAAACATTTAATTTAATTTTAAGAGATTTTCACATGTGTGAAGAGGGCAAGGTAGTCTGGAAAATATTTAGTATTTATTTTTCTCTTTCTAAAGGCCTACAACTTATTCCCTCTCATTGACCATGGGGGAGGCTTTGTCAAAAGTAATCTTTAAATGATTCAAATCATGATAGTGAATTCTCATGAGAGTAGAAGAAGTGAAATCTTTGGATTTCCAGATCTCACAGAGCCATAAAATGGAGAAGAACAAACTAGAAATTGAGGAAGTGAATTAATGCGAAAGACAGTAAGTCATGACAATGGGAAGAACGAAAGGGTCAATTGTGGCCTTGTTGGTTTGAATAAGGTGGACGAGGGACGACATATCGTTTTTTTTTATGACGAGGATGGAACCGTCGACTCATAGTCCACAAAAGAGAACAAGCTGAGAGAGTATATGCAAAATAGTGGAAGAACGCATTTGGATTCTCTCCTTCAACCTGCATTTTCTACTTTTCATTTAGATTCTGAACAGATTGAAATGTATATTTGTATTGATTTGAATGTTTCTGAATGTGAAGTACAATCTCTAATATATTCTTTTGATTCTTTTTTCCCTATACAAACCAGCATGTTCTTGAATGAATAATTGCCTCAAATGGTAGACTTTAGAAATGAAAGAAAGACTAAATATTTTTAGGACGATGTCACCATCTTTCACACACGAGAGAATCTCTTAAAATTAACTTAAATGAGTTAATTGCAATATTTTTCAAACTTTAATTGAAATAATTGCTCAAATTGAAATTTTAAAGACCTAATTGTTACAAAACAACAAAAAAAGTTTCATGTGTAGCAAAATTCTGAAAATATTTTCTATATAACAGAAAAATGGAGTGTTTTTGTAAAATGACCAAAATACGCTCGCCTCATTCAGTTCAACTGATAGCTTCAATCAGTTCAACTGATAGCCTCGAATCAGTAGTTCGGTTTATAGACTCAATAAGTTTGCTCATAGATTTAATCAGCTCACTAAAAATCTTCAATCAATTTGCTAAATAAAATGGGTAAAATTGGAATTTTTTAAAAACGAATGAAAATCTGCTATGTATGAATTATTTTTAAGAAAATGTTGTAATTAAAATAGGTGAATTAAAAGTGGCTATGTTGAGTAATTTCTAAATATTTAATGATGGTCAACAAAGTTTTTTTAGTTTTTAAACGGTCAATAAATATAATTGTGAAAGGTAGTTAACTAAATCTTTACGCATAATTTTGTTTTTAAATAAAAACAATTGAATAACTGGAGAATTTTTTACCATAAATTTTCTCAAGAAAATTACTGGAAAAAAAAAACATAAATTTAAATGCTTAATAAATTTAGCCAATTTCTTAAATAGTTCTTAAACTTTAATTAATCTCCTAGTTTACCTTAAAAAATTTTTTGATTGTGTTCATCAGTAAATAATTATTTCTAACCATTTATCAGATCTTCAATCCAACCCTCATTAAATCTTATATCAAATTTTATATCAAATATATAACATAACCACTATTACTATCAATTCACAGACAAAAAACGAGTAATTAATATCGAAATAGTCTGTAGTGGATTGATTTCATTATTTGGTGATAGTCTAGTTTAACACCATGTCACTGGTTCGGAAAATCGAAAATTCAAGAACAGGTATATTTTCGAACGATTTTTAATTTTTAATTTTTAATTTTTTGTAATTTAGATGCTCACACTTTTCTTATTTCGAAAATTCATTCCACTTTCCCTTACTGTAAGCCATCTTCTCCAACGAGCACCTTTCCCATCTTTTCCTTTCTCTACACCTCGCAAAGAAGAAGAGTAGATACAGAAAGGTCTACTAAATGGCAGTGAAGATGGGATTAGGGTTTATGGCTCTCTTTATTGCAGCTTACATTTTGGGTCCGCCTCTGTACTGGCATTTCATGGAGGCCTTGGCCGCTTTCTCTTCTTCCTCTTCTTCCTCAGCTTGCCCTCCTTGCTTTTGTGACTGTTCTTCTCAGACTGAGGCCGACTTCACTTTCATCGATGGTTAGTTTGTTCCGCTAAATAAAATACTGATTTATTGTCATTGTTCTCTTTTGATTCTAGCCATCATTTTCTTGCAGATCTAGTTTCTTTCAGTTTTTTATGTCCTTTTTTTTTTTTCGTTTGTTTCGAAAATTCATCGGTTGCTTGATTATGTTTCTGAGTTTCTCTTTCATCGATGAGGATCGTGTTTATGGAGAATTTGGTTCCAAGTGCAAAAAGCTATGATTATAAACACTTTGGACAACTTGAAGTATGGTTAGGCCGTTAAGGCATCTTGATTGGATGTAATGTTTATTGATGGAACAATGTGTTTACTGCCACAATTGATCCCATTCTGTTTAATATCCGTAATCTTCTTTTAGTTATTCATGGTTTAGCTCTTTTTATTTTCAAATTTGTCATCGTTGGACTTGAATATGATTTTGTTGTTTAACATTGCGAAGTATGTTAAGGTTTAAGTCTAGTTTAATTTGAAGTTTTTATTCGGAGTTTAAATTGGACTTGCACTGCTTGTATCTTTGTCAAAACAAGAAATAGAACAAAACATTGTGAAGAATCTGTTATTGTATTGATTGGGGTAGAGACCTAACTTTGAATGATTGAAGTTTTTGGCTAAGAAGAAAGAAAACATTTACCTTTTATACGAGACAGTTTCCGTCTACATCTTTTCTTTTTTGTTTTTTGAAAAGCACAGTGCCAAAGCTATCTTGTCGCTTGGTATGTCGATTTCTTTTGAAACTAATGTTAGAATAATGCTTGGAGTGATAAACTTGTAGTACACAGATTAGGGTCTTGATTTGATTTGAAATGTTTACTTAATCTTTGCAATCAGTAAATGTTAAATTTATGTGGTTTTCCTTTAGCTGTGTTCGGCTTTGCTTTTAGCAGGTATTCCTTTTTTGGAAGTGATTTTTGTTTTTCTTTATTCATTATGCACTAGCTTGTGTGCCATCCTTATGTTAATACTTGATAGACGATTTAGTATTTTAGTTTCTTTGCTAATGGTTATCTTAAAACTGATTCTTAATTTGCTATGGTTGCTTTGCAGAGTTCGAAAACTCGACTTTTAGAGGTTAGTCTTGTTTATACTTATTCCGATTATGGATTTAAATTTTTATTAGGTTGTAGTAAATCTCATCCTCTTGCAAGAATTTGTTATTCAGAGATTGAATTTTTATTGACCATCGTACTCATGTATAACCAAGAAATTTTCTTAGAATTTGCCAAATACCTTTACTAGATAAGAGCAAAAGAACTGCGTTACTACTAGCATGATCCAGCTTGCTCCAATTGATTCGAACTCAAAGTTTTACCCTCTTAGCCGTGCATTTTATTGTATTTCAAATTACTACAACAAATTAAGTGTTACGGTCTCAAATTTGCATATCAACAACAAATGTAACTGATGAAGTGACATGATTACCACTTGCTAGGTAGCACTGGTTTCTTGTTGTTTTGGAGGCAAATGTTCTATTTCTTTAATAGCATAGATGAGTTCACTAGTTTTTTTGCTTTTTTTTGCAGACTGCGTGAAACATGACTCTGGAATGAATGAAGAAACAGAAAACAGTTTTTCAGAGTTGTTATCAGAGGAACTGAAGTTAAGGGAAGTTGAAGCTTTAGAACGTCATCGGCGTGCCGATATATCTCTGCTGGAAGCAAAGAAGATGACATCTCAATATCAGAAAGAAGCAGACAAGTGCAATTCAGGCATGGAAACATGTGAAGCAGCTAGAGAAAGAGCTGAAGCTGCATTAGCTTCACAGATGAAGCTAACAGCATTATGGGAGAATAGGGCTCGCCAAAGAGGATGGAGTGACGACATTGTCACGTCCCATGCTCAGTCTCGTGGTACTGTTCAAACCTCATGAAAGTTTACATATCCCACTTAGGTTTCTTCTTCAAACTTCCACTTGCATGAACATAAAAGATCGTTATAGACTATGGAACAGACAAGGTTATGTAGCAATTTTCCCTGTCATGTTAATGGGCTGTTTCAATATTTGGTAGAACAGTAGGTTAGACTGCTCTGAGATCCAAAAAAAATGTAAAGTGATGCTTGATATATATATATTCTGGCTTAGATGTTAAAACTTTATAGCCATTATTTGAGCCACTAGCATATTTACGCGGATAAATTATAAATTTAGTTTCTATGATTTGATGAAAGTTAGAATTTAATCCTTATGGTTTCAAAATTTCGACTTTAGTCATTATAGTTTGAAAAAAACTACTATTTAGTCTATATAGTTTGAAAAATTATAATTTAGTCCCTTTAAAATCTAAAAAATAGTCAGTCGTTCGTAATTATTGATGAATAAAATATGTAGAAGTTAGTTATTTCGTGCTAAATGATAAGAGTGTGAGATAAGTAATTAATTGCAAAAAAACATAATTCATACATCAAATTTACATACTTAATTCGCCTATGATTTACTATTAACACGAACTATTTTAAATTTTATCAAACCATAAGGACTAATTTCTATTTCTTCGAACCATAGAGCTAAATTCTATATTTTTCCTGATCATAGAGTCTGATTTCTATATTTATCCCAACTATAAGAACTAAAATCTAAATTTTCAAATCATAGGTCTAAACTTACAATTTACCCTTTTGTTGCTCAAGTTAAAAAGCAAGTATCTAAACATATTCTAAACTTTATAAAATATGATAGTTTCCTTCACTTTCTATTATAGTTAATATATTTCTAAATAAATTAATCTATTAGATATAAAATTAATATTTGTTTCTTCATAGGCTTTACTTTAGGTCAACAATTGGGAGTCTAGATCAAACCATGAACTCTTGATCCTTAAATTTGATATCAATTAAGTTTATGAAATTGAAAAAATGTCAAAAGGTAAAAGATTTATTAGAGCAATGAAAATTACACACATTCAAAGTTTAGTGATGTCTAAGATGCAAAATTAACAGTTCAACCAACGAGTATTCGGTTTTTAACTTCAAAATCTATGAGATGCAAACCTAAAGGTTACAAAACTTATAATTTAACCCACTTTCACTAATTCATTTGTACTTATTTCGAGTTATTAATTAGCTATTACAATTGAGTTTTTACAATTTCTCTTCAAACAATCACATTCAGACGAGTTATTATAATTATTCAAAATAATCACTTATTTTTAACCGCTCATTTCTAATCATTCAAAATAATCACTCATTTGTTAATACATCCAAACGAGTTATTGTCTACCATCACCCTATAAAAATCATTTTTCAAACCAAGTTAAAGTAGAGTTGGAATACTCAATTAAATAAATAGATCAACATTTATAAATAAATTTTTATTCATATTTTAATGAAGGCTAATAAGAAAGACTGTTTAGAAAGAGCTATCATGAGAAGTCCCAGAAAATATGAACACCAAAAGCCTTCTTTTCAGCCTACCATTCAACAATTTCCTTTAAAATACAGTCAATTTTTACCAATACACTTCACATTTAAAAAAAAAAAAACAATGTGCTAAATCCATCTACAACAACAATTTAAACTTTTTCCTCCATTTTTCTCACTCACTTTATTCCCAACTGAATTGCCCGATCGATCAACCGTCGTTTTTCAGGATTCGCATAGCCGCTCCGGGAGCGAACTTTCTTGCAAACAAGAAGCACGATACATAAATCGAGTTAACACGACACCAATCTGATCTGTGTTCGGACTCGAAGTCAATGTGGTTGATTTCCTAGGAGATGAAGATAATCAGAAAGAGATAATTTAATTATGAATCATCAAAGTTTTAGCAGTCCTAATGCATCAACATTGCCAACACTAACCTTTATTTCTTTGATCTTGAGAGGAGTTGCATCCGAAAAATGGAAAGTAACTGGATGCCAAGATCTCTTGTCGCTTTTTGGGATAGAGCTATTCCAGGTTGTATACGTCAACGTTCGTCGTTCGAGTTCGTCATCGAGACCCCTTATCTATAAAAGTAACACCAACACAAAGGGGTCGTTTAACCAATATGAAAAACTTTAACAACATTGAACTCGAAAGAAGATTGGTGAAAAAAATATTGTGCAACATTTCTAGCTGAAGATCCTATCGAGTAACTGCTTGTCGCCGCTCGAAACAAGTTTTCGTATGGTATGATTTTTCTAGTGCAAGTAAACAAAAGCAAGAAAATATGGTTCAGAGAAGTTACTAACTGAAAGTAAAGTCTGCACATAATGTTCATCTGGTATGCAGTTGGGATGATACTTCTCCTTTTGGATATCTTTTTTTTCAACCTCCTGCTTCAAAATAAAGCCAAAACCGGGTAATTTACTCGTCCGGAAATGTCGATTTGTTCGAACAATCGAAAAGACTTACAAGTGTTTGCTTTTTAGTGGCGTGTTTGGCCGGTGGCCATCGCTGAAAAGGAGAAAAAATGAATTTGATCATGGCATGACATTACAAATGCTTGATTCTCGATTGTCGGCTGATATAATTAAATTTACTCCAACTTAATACTTTACGGCTTTCCGTTTCATTTGTGATTTAACATGATTCGACGCTCACCTTACAGAATTTTTCAAACAGAGGGAAGATTATGGCATCATTCACTACAACTTCAGCATGTTTCCTCACCAAAGTAATCCACTGAAATCAAAACAACAAAATGATCAATATCAACACATTCTAGATCAGTATATCTTGTTTCAATTCTAAACAAAGAAGCTTAACCTGCGAGCCCTTTCGCCAATTTTCCCGTAGTATTACGGGCGACATCTTCGGATTATATCGGTCCTCATTGACATTCAGAAAACTAAACAACATAGAACAACCTACTTACATTCAATATTTTAATGCTAAAGTAAAAAAAAAAAAAGCTTGTTTTTCCCACAGTTCGAAGTCGAACACACACCTATCGACAAAGCTTTTTCGAGACGACATGAGATAACTGTAAGTATGGCTGAAGTTATGCAGAGGTATGCAGCTGCAATAACCACTCAAAAAACTTAGTTTTCTTCATGAACTCATAATTCAACAGTTTCGAGCAATCGAAACATGAAGATCGAAACGAACCTATCGGAAAGAAGGACGAATCTCTGATTTGCTGGATCATGAAGAGCTGCACCAAATAGAAGGCGTTCTGCTTTTATCATGCTGGATTCTCCCCATAGAACCTGAACATTATTTAGTTGGCCACAAGAAAATTAAGAAAGAAAGAAGAAAAAAAAAACCAATGTGAAGAATTTTTAGAGTACCTGAACACTGTTGTTCAATTGTGTACCATAAAAGAAAGAAGATTTAGTTGTTGATTTGTCATAAACAAAGCCTGGCTGTGAGTGAATGTAAATAGAATATTTTGCTTCGTCTCCATTCTGTATATTTGTCAGTTGATAACAAAAATGTAAGATCAAACTATATTCAAACACTAAAATGTAATATCCTTTCTCCATTCGATCAACAACGAAAAACTTGAAACCAAACCGAACCAAGTTGATCCAATGGATCGGTTCGATTTTTTAGAACAATATTGGATTATTCGATTTGATATTTTAGAAAATCGAAATATATTAGTTCGGTTTTAGTTTGACGGAGGAATCAACAAAGAACCAATAATAATTCGAAATATATATATATATTTATTGGTATTTAGATTGAATGGAAGAAAAAATGTTAAATATGAAGTAAAAACATTATAAATATTGTTTTTGTTATGAAAATTCTCGATATTCACCTTCGAACTAGAGAGTCAAATTCCATCACTTGCGAATAAGATAAACGATGGTTCGGTATCCAAACACGACCGAAGTTCGTAAAAACAAGAGCTTTAAAAACAAGAAGAAAAAGAAAAGGAAATGCAGGGGAAACCTTGAAAAAGTTGGCCCAGAGAAAATCAAGAGGAAGGTTTGTACGAGTGAGGAAAAGAAAAGCAATCTTAGGAGGTGATTGAAAGACATTGGTATGATCTTCAAAGCCATTGTTGTTTCTGAATTGGTAATTGAAGTTGGTGGACTGAATCATCTTGAACTCATCACAATGAAATATCACAATGCCTAATGTCAACAGCACCCCAACCGCGGCCATTGCCACTGCTCTCGGACCCGACGACACTAACGAAGCTTTCTTCTTCGTCATTGTCGTTTGATCCTCAGCCTGATCTGGGTTACTGGGGCTGGAAACTTGCTTTAAATTTGAATGAGAGATTGCTTGTTTTAATGAATGTTATGTTACAGAATATTATTAATCAAGGGTGTTTTCCAAATTAAAGCAAGGTTAGAAGTTCAACTTCATAAACACTTATTCAATAATGAAACCATTAATTCATTAAACTCATGCGTTTTACACAAAACTTAATAGTCTCAAAACTGGAAATAAGTTCATTGGTATTGAACTCCATGCTTGAATGCATAATTATAAATGAATAATTAATTTCATCTGCAACTTCCATTGAAATTTATATTTCTCATCTTCCTGCTTTTTACTTTTGTTAAGTTTCAAGTTTTTTTTTTTTTTTTTTCCTAAGTACAAATTCGGGAAGGCGGACAATATAACCTTACATAAGGACACTATTGCTCTGATATTGAGCTGGAATAACACTAAACAATGAAACCACTGTTCGGTTAAGTTTCAAGTTATTACTTACAAAAGATTATATGTTTGGGTGGTAGGAAGCGATGAGAATGAAAGGAATACCTTTCCATTGTTTAGCCCAGATTCCGATATCGCACCGGTCACTATTTTATTTTGCATTTTCTTATTTTATTCTTTCTATTTCCTTTCATCCCCTTGTAGCTAAACTGTTTCAAATTATGTTCTTTTTTCATTTTTGCTTGATTTTGCATAAGTGGGATTAGAAATGTGCTTTTATTTCTCCAAACTTCAAAATTGTTGTTGAACTAAAAAAAAAAAAGAAAAGAAAAAAAGTGCTGTTAAAATTTAAACCTTTCAAATGAATTCTTAGGAAACAAAATGCAAATGGCTATTTATTTATAAGTTTAATGCAATTTATAAACTCAATTCATTGTTTCTTTTGAACTCTTTTTTGAATTATTCTTGTATATAAAGTGCATCAAAAGGTTGTCAGTGGTATATTGATTTTATTGTTTGAAAGTAATTCAGTTCAACATTACGTACGATCACTTCCATCCTATCTTTGGTTGACTTTTCTATTTTATTTATTACATGATTTTACACTATTTTTGTGTTTTTATTTTAAATAGATGGTTTAGTGCCATAGTTTAACAAATAAATCACATTTATTATTTGGCCTATATTTAAATCATCATTTTTACTTAACCGATTTGCATTTACTCAAAATCAATGGCTTAAAAAGGAATTTATTACAACGTTACTCAACTGAGTTCTCCTACCATTTGGTGTTTTTAATTCAAAACTCGAAGTTGTGCTTATGAAAGATTTTATGAATTTTAGAAGTTAAAACTAAAATAGTCAAGTTTTTTTTTTTTTTTAATTTTATTCAATGTTAAAAAAGTTCTGAATAGAAAATAAATAAAATTATTGAAGTTAAGAACTAAACTTAGGATGTTTGAGCTAAGTACAAGAATGATTTATCATAGCTATTCATGAGTTCTATTAGGCCATGGATTGAACTACTTAAACTCACATAAGATTTTAAGGAGTTCGAATGGATTGTGGAAACTTAATGTTTTAAGTCTTGTTGTGAATTCACGAAAAGAAAGGAATATTGGCGTGACAGAATCGATTATAAATTATTGGTACCGTTTATATAGTATAACAAATTGAAATAATTATATTCTTGATAACGTACTTGTTCGTCCATGTAATAATCAAACCCGTGATAATAAACATACTTGTTAATCCATGCAAAACTGATTATCCTTATAAATATTGTGGTAAGTTTGCTGATTCGCTTCTTTCACACTCCAAGCTGAGAGCTAGCAGGTTCCTATGGGAGAGTCAATAACCCAATTAGTTAATAGTTATTTATTTATGTTATTAGTTGCTTGTTAGGATTTTTTGATTATTTATGTGTAAAGTAATTGCTTGTTGAAATTTTATTATTGTCTATTATTTGATATTAATGTTATAATGTTTATGATTGTGTTGGGGTTTCAAGTTTCTCAAAACTCATATTAGCATTTTTCGAGGAATTTGAAACATGCATTAAAAAAAATGGAAGAGA
>JBBMEG010000004.1:3912885-3939211 GCA_037832605.1 Cyclanthera cordifolia
CTTTTCACGAGACTCGTGATGGAGGTTGCCCCGGTTGTGCCACCCGCTATGCGTTTTCGTTTGGTGACATGCTCGCCGGATTAGAACAGTACCATTCGAACGCATCGCAAGTCCCCAAACAAGGCAGACCGTGACACCCGGCGACCGCTGCCTTTGCTCTAAGCAGCGGTCGTAGGCCTCGCCATGCCAACTCCACCGTGTGACGCCATGAGTATGTGCCCTAGAAAAGTGTCCCTCTCTTGATTCTCCCTCATTTGCGTTCTAGTGTTTTTCTATGATTTAAGAAAAAATAAACAAATCATAATGTCAAACCATAAAATCTCCGGCCAAGAACAAAAACATATAAATCATCCAATGAATTTTTAATTATCCATCAATAAAAAAGTTCCAACAACAACAATCACCTAAGTCAAAGCTCGCATGTGATAAAAAAATATTTTAAATAATTAATCCAATTAATTATCTACATGTAATATCCTACGTGATTCACTTGTTTACAATCATACTCACAATGACTTCTTTGTTGCACAGGGTGATTGGTGCAGTAGGTGTTCTCGGTTTAAAATAGGATACTCTGGAATTGACTAATATGATTATGAAAACCTAGCATACCCCTATTTATAGTGAGAATAGATATTCAAACTAGAAAAAATAAAAAAATGTTGATCTCTAATATTATAAGATATTGAAAAATATTTAAACACGAAATATTTTCTCTTAGGTGATTTTCAAAAACCTCATCTCTCGAAGAGAAAAAAATTTCCTTCCCTATTTTTAGAGAGGGGATTTTAGAAAATATCAATATATTCCTTATAATGATTTAATTCTTTTTAATTGATATTTATCCAATAAATCTCAATTCTATAATATATTCAATATATTATTCACCCAAATATCCAATTAATATATCCAATATATTAGTTCTCTCTTATTAATAATAATCCAACAATTATTAATACAATTAATATGTCCAACATATTAAATAATTTTCTCTTAATAAATAATTATCAAATAATTATTTACAAAATTAATTTATCCAATAAATTAACTATTTCTCATTTAATAAATAATTATCCAATAATTATTTTTATGCTTAATGTATTCCACGTATAAATTATTCTTCTTTAATATTTATCCAATCAATATTTGTTTATTAGTATATCAAATCTATCAATAACTAAGTTTAATAATTAAACTCAAGCTTCAATTATGTTCAACATAATTAACCTATAAATTTGAGCTGTTCATATTGCAACTCTAATAAAACGTGTTCCAACAAGTATAAGCTAGCCTAGGGACTGATGGACCTCTAGGTTGAAACCTACAACAATCCAGGATTCAATCCCTATTTATTAACAGTAGACTTGTCTACTAAAGGTCTGTACTGAACTCTTTTGCATCGAAAGACAAGTTATGTCCATGGATATAATTGGTCATTTGCCATGTAATCCTTCACAAGCTTGTTCACAGTTGGGACAAGAAATTCGTTTATCTTTATGATTACATCTTTCTCCTTAAGTGTCACCGATTTCCTTAATGAACAAGTTGTTTATTTTCAAACCATAAATCAGTATTCTCTCGGACCATGAGAGGAAGTTAACCTTTGTGCAAACCTCATAATTAGTTTTTAAGTAAACAACTTTACTACTTCCTCATTATTACAGAAGGTGTTTATTTCTTACTTTTTTTTTTTTTAAGCATATTTCTTATCAATATGCTAAGAAAAATATATTTATTAATTAATATTGTGCGTGCGTCTTTGATTGGTGGCATGATGGTTAGATGCTTGAATTTTAAAGGTGTACTTCAATTAAGATCTCAATTTCAAAATTCACTTGTGACATTAATTTGTAAGCAATTAAGTCATCAAAAAAATATTAATATTCCGAATGTGTGTGTATATATTTTTTTTTTTTCAAGTTGAGTTGGATTAAATCAGACAAATTTTGGTTATTCCAAAAAACCTAAACAAAATATATGAATTTCTCAATTGTTGGTTCTCTTTTTTCTTTTTCTTTTTTTTGGGTATTCCACTGGTACATTGATTAGGATCTAGTAGCAGCTGACATGAGAGGATGTGATGTATATTTACTCATACATTTTGATTAATATACAAATATTTAATTTTAATTTCTAGGAATATTTATATTCACATTTATATTTATATCTACTTACGTTTTATGTTTGAGACATTTGGCTGCACGATAAAAATTTTACAGGGTGAGAATATGGTAAAGATTTTACCGCCTAGAATAACAATGCAAGGATGAATGTTTTGAATACAAGTATGCCCAAGAGGTATACTATAAGTCAATGTTTGGGTGTAAATACAACTGAAAGTATACTAAAAGTAAGTGTCCAATCTACTCAAAACAGTGTCAATCGTTCCAATTTTTAAAATTTTTGAACCACAAACCAATCTGGTTCAAGTTAATGTCGGTTGGTAACGAAGTTTCAATTTCAAAAACTCTTAAGATGTTATAACTAGGCAAAACAAAATTCCAACAAATCAAATGTTCCAATCAATTACTAATAAATACTGTAGAACTTCAATAAAACAATTATATCCCTGCATGCATCTCAACTAAATTATACTAAAATTATACTTGCAAGACAATACACTCGTACAACATTTGGATGTCAAGAAAAATGATAGAAACTCAAGTTTTTATTAACCATAATAAAAAATAATAATAATAATTAAAAAAAAAAGAGAGAGGGAGAGAGAGAGAACTCTCAGCAACATTATGGTTTTGTTCAATATTTGTGAGAGTCGATTTCAGAATCAACTTCATAACATTAAATAAAAGAGGTTGAGCAATAAACAAACAAAACAAATTTGGTCACATACAATAAACTTGTCGAATCACTAACTAGAGGCTGTTCTCAGATCTTGATTCTAAATTTGGTTATTATATCAAGAATTCAAACGTTTAATGCGTGGTTGCAGACATGTGTAAAGCCAGGACAGAGTTTTAAACAATTGAGCAAAGATATATGAAAAGAATGTTGAAAACTCGGATAAGACCTACGGCTAAAAGTGTATAGACGAGCAAAGAAAATGGCAAATTCAACATTGATGCAAAACCTTCATGCTAGACACGCTGATGGAATATCACCGCCCTAGAAAACAAAAACAAGACGCAGAGAGTCAGACGTTTACACAGAACCAAAGCCTCAACTGAAAAGCTTGGTTGGCTGTGAGACAAGGAGCTGGTGATAGTATATGATCCCTAAGGGAGTTGAAAATTTTTCAAATTTCATATCTAAATCATGACACAAACCAGTGCATCATTGTAGCACATATTTCAAGTAACTTCTGTAAACTCACTTTTCGAGCAAGAAAACAACGCTGCCAACTGCTCGATGAATATTCAATGAAATAAATTAACATGAACTGATAAAAATGTTAACAATCAATCTATGATGAATATGAAGCACTACAAATTTTAGACTAGTCTTTGGATAACAATCAACCATTGCCATTGCTTGGAATCTCTTCTTCACAAACCACCAATTGGATCTTGGAAGCTTCTAGTTAATAGAAATTACTGTCCGTATGTAGAGTTGGATAAAGAACTTCCTCAGATCCTTTTGTCATTTATCATAGATCATCATTGTCTGCTGATGAACACAGGTGATTAGTGTACTATTCATGTCAGTTTGATCTTCCACTCAAATCAAGAAACAATTTGGGAGGTGTGATCAGCATGTTCATCAAAGAGATATGTAGATTGACATTTTCTAAGTCCAAACTTATAAGTAGCTTGGACAAAGTTATGGGTCATGGAAACTACAATATACATGCTAGGTAGAAGCAACATTTTCAAAAATATTCCGAAGTTTGCTGAATTTGCAATCCACGTCTTTATGAGGTAGTGGAATTGGGAAGATAACAAATCAATAGTGCCAAGTACTTCATAAATAAAATAAACTTTGCAAAACAGCAAACAACAAGTTATTAAGAAGACAAACTATTCTGCAAGGATCTAGTAACCTGTAACCCAATATATAGTTGCAGAATTGAATTGAATATATAATCCTTTAACACTTTAAAAGACAAAAATCTACAAACAAGGTGAAATGAATAGAATATCTTGTATTATTTCACTCCAAAAAAACAATCATCTCATCAGACCTATCGATAATATCATCACCTAGAAGTTTTTTTTTTAATGTATGGGGGGTGGGGCAGGGATATGCGTCAACTATGACTTAAAAAGTGAAACTCAAAAAACAACTCAAGTGATTCCTTCCTGCTTCTCGATCCTCATCTAGTCTTGTCTTTGCCTACATGAGAACAGGGGAATGTACTTCTTTAATTAACAGTTTGAATAAGGAACGGAAGGTTTTCCAATAAATCACTCATTTTAGTAAAAATTGAAAAAAAACAACAAAGAGAAGTTTAAAAAAAACCGAATTTAGCAAAAGGACTTAAACTCTGATTCAAGTATGAGATGTGGGAGGTGAGAAAAGAGACAGAACATCACTGTCTGTTAAGCTTGTTTGCGTTCTTTCTTTCTTTTTTTCTTTTTTGCATTCTTGTAATTTGAACATTCGCTAAGCTACCAGATGAAATAAACTGTCTACTAGGGGAAAAAATGAAGTTGTCTACATGCTTGTTATTAGATAATTCTGTTCAGTTTTATTAGTCCTATACAAGTTTATAGGCACCAACTCACCAGAGGAACAAGAGGGCAAGCACATCAATGGGCCTATAAAGTGTGCTAGCTACCTAATTCAAGAGTAAAAAATCCACTAGTTAGACAACCTATAATCAGATTCCTTCTCCTTTCAAAACATAAAATGTAGAAAATTACGTAGTTGGATCACAGATCTCTATGTTTACAAATATTATATGAAGTGGAGAAACTATATAAGAGAAAGAGATGATGAAGAGATGTCATGAAAACTTGTGTTAACACATCTAACTATATGTACACAGGAAAGTTAAGCGAACAATTACAAGTTACTTGGCATCATGATAACCCAAAAGATATATTTTCATGTTGCAGCTCCTGATGGGTTCATGGACATTAGCATGGATCTTTCTTCCTCCAGAAAAATCATGTTCATATGGGGGATAATGCAACCGTTAGCTTTTGTATCGACATCACTATTTAAAAATATAACTAATCTTATCCCCACTAGAAGTAGAACTATGAAACGATAAATCTCTTTCTTGATTCTTGAGAATAATTGTTAAGCTGAAATTCCTCCAACGGAGAACAAATGCAAATAGGAAATCAATTTCCAGTAAATTATCAATGAGATCTAAATTCTAAAATTATTTATATCATCTAAAATTCAAACGGAATTCAATATATAACCCTTCAGGTCATAGGTCTAGCTTATGACAAATCAAGAAAGTTGAGAACTAAATTATAAGTAAGCGCACCTTCAGGAAGCCAACCGTAGGTGCGGCCTGAAATAGAGAGCATTGAAGTCATCAAAGCTGACGACAAGGCAGAATGAAATGGCATCATCGACTCCAAGCAGAAGCTCATCTCAGCCGCACACCTTCATAAGCCAAAGACATTAACCATATTCAATGAAAATTCTATCATTTTTAGGGAAACAACAAAGAAAGCTCTAAAGCATTAGAAGTTACGAACCTAAGAGATCGATGAGAGAAGGGCTTGCTAGCTGCCATTCGAAAGGGAGAGCTTGACGACGGCCGGGCTTGAGAACCGATCTGAGAAGCAACACGTCGTGCAGAACCGGAAACTGAACGAAACACAGATCGGGCGCCAATTGAGGCCATTGAGATTCTGAAAGTTGTTTATAGATGATAAGTTCAGGCAATCAACAAGAAGAAGTCGTCGCTTGCTTCTTGGCTGCTGAGGGTTAATGCTAGAACCCTACTTTCAGTCGGAGAGGTTTATACAGATGTGGGGTAATTCGGGAAATGACTTTTTAAAAGAGGAAAACTTTCTAGGCATGAATCTACATTTTATACGTTGTATTCCACGTAAATTTGTAGAGTGTTTATGTATGAGTAGTTTCTTTGAGTGTTTCTAGACTTTTTTTTAATTCTTAAAAAACTTGTTTGTTTCTTTTTTTTAGTTGAGAGTTTTTAAGTAAATGCTTGTTTGTTTAATGGTTTTGAAAAGGAGTTTGTATATGTTTATTTGTTTGTAATGTGTTTTTTGTGTGAGTTTCGAGGTAATTGCTTATTTGAATGATGTTTTTAGTAGACTAGTTATAAATAAAACTTGTTTGTTTGAAGGTTTTATTGTACATGCTTATTTGCTTCAAATGATTGTTTTTTACTTATTCTTCTCAAATTTTTTTCATTACTCGATTTACATATTCATGACTATGAACATACAATAATATATTACACTCATTATTCAATTACCTATCGTACGTAATTGTCTGTATTACAACACTATTTTGAAGTAATGAATTTGCAGGTACTATATATAGAACGTCACGTAATTTAAAAACGAATGGACGTGCAGTAACACGGGAAAATAATTATCAAACAACTAGCTTCATCATTATAACGAAAGTAGCTTTTCATATGTAGTAGGAAATATAAAAAAACACGTACAAACGAAAGACATTGTAACATCCAGAAATAACAATAGTTTAGAAATGCAGGAAATAAAAGAACATCCGGTTACGCAAACATAAGTAAAGAAAGAAAGGAATGAACATAAAATTTTGTTTTGTGAATGAGGAAGAATTCAGCAATGGCCACGTGCTGTAATTTCCATATATAGCTCTGTGCAGTGTTGTTGAAGCCACATTTTCGGCATAGCCAATAAGTAATCAACCTTCTGACTGTCATGGCAAATTTCCCGACATAAAATTTGCTTCTGCGTGTCAGTAAATTCATTTAGTTCATTTACTTTTCGAATGACTTCTTGATTTTGTTGTTACCTTGGACTAACGAACTTGGTTCTCTGAATCCTCTCAATTTCCTCATAGTGTGCTCTCTGCCAACTAACCATTTCTTGTATGTTCGCTTCCACCGTTCCAGCCAAAGCATCCACTGGTTGTTGAAAATGAGATTTCCTCTTCGGTTGCTTCCTCTTACTCCCGCTTGATTGACTACTTATCCCTTTCCCACGAACTTCTTCTGACAGCTCATGTAGATCCTCAGGCCACCCAGTTTGTTGAAGCATTGTACGGCTACTACACCCTTGGCGTAAATTTTTTGGCAAATACCTATTGTGTCCTTCAGCTGCGTCCGCACAAAATACCAATGCAAGTTGGTCCATGTAAGGGAATGGTCGATTCCACAGTCCTTTTGCATTAGGGTGGCCCTAAAATCACAGAAATCGAAGTTTTTAACTTCTTTTAAATGAATCAGTGAAATATATAACAAACATAAACACATAAAGCAAGTGTACCTCGACCCAATTCTCAAACATTTGTTTGTCCATTTCAATCATTTTCTTGGATTCGTTCCAACCCAATCCGCTGCCAGCTGGTCTATCATCTTTAAATAGCCATGAAATGTCGTTTCAAGACTTTAGTATTGCACTCAATATTGTATGAAATATCTCCAACGTTGGGGTTTCTTGTTACAAAGTACTTCAATACTTCCTTCGAATACCCTTTTTTGAAGTTCCCACATTTTGTGTGGAAACTACCGCCTACCAATGACACTAGAGCATCCAAAAGCAGTTGCTCATCTTCAGGCGTCCACCGGTGTCGTTGACCTCCTTCTTTTTCTGCCATCCTAAAAATTGAAGAAGTCTTAAATTGTAAAACTTTTTTTCCTTTCATATTATGAATAGGACGTTAAAGGGACATAAATCATAAACGAAAAATATCGCAATGCGAATTAATAGAAAATAAATATAAAATGAACAGTGCATTCATATTTAGTTTAATGCAGTAACAAAACCCAGCATTACATTTGTTCCCAAACGTTCTTCATTCTCTCTCCTAATTCATCCTTAAATTGTGTCCATCTTGCAGTGACTCACATGGATGGTATGTTCTCGTAATTCTGTGGTGACCATTCTCCTTGCGATGCAGTTGACTCCACCTCCAACTGACAGCATTCATCCAGTACACCCGGAGCCATCTCTCGAACGCACTGGTTATGAAGATGGGTGCACGCAGTTATCATCGCTTTCACATCAATACCATAGTGGTCTCTAGTACATAAAATTGCCCATCTATTTTTTAGTGCACCAAAACTTCGTTCGATTATGTTTCTAGCTTGTGAATGTGGCATATTAAAGTGTTCCCGTGCAGTACGAGGGTTATTACCAACTCCACGCCATTTCCATAGATGATAGCGTTGCCCACAGTATGGAGCTAAAAATCCTTCAGCGTTTGGATACCCAACATCACATAGATAGTAATAACTTGTACATTATTAACCTACGTCATGAGACTATATTTATTAAAGCTAATTGTTAATACTTCAAAAACTTTTGTACAGTCCTCACTTTCCGGTACTTTGAAACCGTGTTCACTATCAATTGCATCTCTTAAAACGCGAGCATCACCTGCGGATCCCTCCCACCCACTGACAACGTAAATGAATTCCCCATTCGGTGAACACGCTACAAAAACATTGGTTGCTAGTGTCCCTTTCCTAGTTCTATAACTCGGGTTGCTCTTCCCGACAACGTTCACTTGCACATACGTGCCACCAATTGCTCCCAGGAAATTATGTTCACCATGATGTACAAGTGCAAAATTGAAACAATCCTTGTTTATATCGGCAGTGTCATATTAAGTTGTGAATACAAGTTGTGAAAGTACTTGAGACCATTTCCACATGTCGACGTACATTCACTTGTAATAGGTTCAGGCTTCTTCAAAAGAATTCGTTCAAGTTTAAAACTGCATCCAGAACTTTGTGAAGTTTTTTCGATACTATCTCTCCTCACCGGGCAAACTGCATCACCACAACACGATTTTTTACATCGTGTGCAGCCATGTATATGAACATTGCAACCATCTCTGTAATTGAAACTTTGGAAGTCGACTGAAGGCCACCTTCCGTTTCTAGTAAGAAGTATAACTTCTTCAATGCATCACGGTCCATTCAGGTTAGCGTACAACATGTTATATCCGAGTTATGAATAGGGTTGAAGTAGTTCACTTTCCTAGTAAATTCCCTTTCGTGAGCTCTACTACTTTCAACGTTGTTTCGAATGCGTTTTGAACGTCTACTTTCTTGTCGTCGTTCCTCGTCCAATTGTTTCAGCATGTTAAGTAAATCCAAAAACCATTCATAGGCCATCATTATTTACATACCACTTTCAGCAGTGTACGGGACTTCATCCATTCGTAACTAAGGTCTACATATACAAAAAAATATATGAACATGTTCATATAACCACTGAACTACATAATGCAAAAGTATTCTAAAGAACGCAAATGAAATCGGTATTGAAATTTATTACAAAAAAAAAAGGCTTCGTCATGAACATTTGTATTGGAAATATTGAACGTAAACTAAGTAAACTAGTTGATTAAATTTGTATATACTTAAATAGATTACAACATATATTACTACAAATCTCATATTGAAAATACTACTCCCGTCTTCTAATACTTTATTCACAAATAATGATTTTGAATGTTAATTGTAAGTAATCTGCAACATTAATTAGTGGGAGTGGTACGTTACTTTGTTTTAAAAACAACATGTGTATAGGCAAAACCCTAGTTCGTAAACAAACAGTAGTTCATATTTTTTTATTTATTCTATCGACGATATACCAATCATAGAACCGGCCTAGTACGTGGATTTGCTATATAAATTTCATGAAAACGTAACATAATGTTTCTCTACTTTTTAGGTTCGTGCATTGTGATTTTGTAGATTCGAAGACATAACGTAATTGAAATCCATCTATCTTTCATTCAAATATATATTGAAAGGCGTCTATCTTTACTTGAAATATATTTAAAGGGATCTACGTTACTTTATTTGAAAGTACTTGAAAAATGTTTGCATGCATTAAAAAAATTTAATTAAAATACTTCTATTAATCAACAGAAGCGCTCACGTTGTTACATTTTTCAAACCATTTTCACAATGTACTTCAGAATAAAGTAGATAGGTTGAAACATAGCATAACGTAACCTTCGATTATTAGTGAGCACATTGTATTACTCGTTTCCTTACATCATTTTACATTTCAATTTTAGTTTAATTACATCAATGGTTTAAGTATATTTACATTAAAGAAATATTCATAAACATGAAAGTGCAATTCTATGACGACATTTTAATCATACTAAAGTCATCAATTCGCATGTGACTTATTTCCTAAGCTTCACTTTTTTCTGTTAAAAATGTGTTCATGGATTTAATGAAGTACATCTAAGAAAGTTCCAGCAAAAACAAGTTGTATTACTTCAGATCAATAAAAATGAGAAACCAGTGCATTTCATGAAAAATGTAGTAAAATACAAAAAACTTGGCAAAATAATGTTCACAGTCCATTAACAAACGGACAAATAATGAAGCACAAGTTTTAGCAAATAAGTTTACATGGAACAATACACAAACCTAGGAATGATGCCTGTTTAAATCAGAAGTTCTCCTGCTGATCCCTCTCTTGCTAAAGATGTTGTTCTCTTTGATGTTGTTGTGCCGTGTGTATTCAAAAGAAAACAAAAACTGCATAAGTAAACGTGACTATAATAAAAAGTAAGGTAAAAAAGAAGAAGCAAAAATATTGAGAAGAAGAGCAGCATACCGAAACCCAAAACCAGTGAAAGAGGGAACATGATTTCGAAAAATGATTGTTGCATCGTTTATAAAGAAGGAAATGGTTTGATAAAAAAAAACTCAAAATAAATATGTGATTTGACTCAACTGTACACCGATTTGACGACTTAATAAATTAATTTAAAAGTTGAACCTTCAGACCATCACATGTACAACTAACCCACGCATTTAATAAAACAAACTTAAATAACACTGGCAAGCAAATACAGTTTGTAGTAAATAGTGTAGTTTTTTGGATTTCCAAGGTAAACGAAGTTGGGAACAAACCGTAACCCAAAACCAGCCTCAGGTTTGTTATCCGGTTAGTAGTAACACATACTTTAAAAACAAGAATATCGGCCAACAGTAGGGAAAAAAAGCTGCAAAACTCATCGAACAACAGTAGAAAAAAAAAGGAAGAACTGATATCGACCAAGAACATTGATTAAGTGAAAATAACAGTAAATCATGAAATTAAAAAAATCAGATAGTAAACGTAAATAATGGAAGATTAAAAAAAAATTGACCAATACAGAATGAACATTGGAGTGGCACCAAGGTCCAGCAAAGGATTTCAAAATCCCCTACCAGGGAACGGCAAATCCGCATGCGATGTTTGCTTTAACTCTTCATTGGCTGGTCCCATTTCGGCCCCCATGTAGACCACCATGGTGTAACAGTTACTTTCGCCGGTGTTCAATGTTACAAATACTTTTCGTACGATTTCTGTAACATTGAAGTTACCCGCAAAAAAACGTAGCCGGTGATTTACATAAAAGCGCGAAATGGGAAATGGGTACGGGATGAACTTTGTTGTACAAGAAAATGAAAACAAGAATGCAAATGCAAAGTAAGTTCAACTTTCGTTGAACCCCTGAAACCTGATGTTCATTCGATGAATGATTTGCACGCCTTGGAACAAGTTCAAACCAGTAGGAGAAGATTTAGTTCTAGGCTATGGTTTCGATCACAGAAAAGTGGGAACCAAAATTTGTTCGGCGGACTAGAAGATACAGATCGGTAAAGAACGCCAAGAACAATATCGGGATTATTCAACCACATCGACTTAGCATTTGAGATGGGGTGAACGAGGGTTTCTTTGAGAGACTTTTGTTTGGAACAAATTGTAAAACGAAAAACAAAATGAAAAATTAAGTAGGACATTTAGAACCCTTCATGTCGGCCACGTGGTCGACATTCAACCACACTGTTCACAATTTCCCTGAAGATGAAATGCACGGTAGACAACTGTAATGGAGATGGACGGTCCAGATCGAAAATCTTGTTATGGAGATGGACGGTGGAGATGTAATGGAGATGGACGGTCTGGATCGAAAAGGTTGTTATGTAGATGGACGGTAGAGATGGAAAAGTTGAGGATTTCGAAGAGCCAAAAAAAATCGGCGGGAATTTGAAGGGACAATGGAGATAGAGCGTTTTCAGTGGGCCAAACTGGGGTTTTTTTTGGGCTTCTAAAAAACTAAGTTCAGGTTTTACTTCAGCACTTATTTGGGACTTTGTTATGGGCTTTTAAGTGCTCATTTTTTAGATTACACAAACAGGCTTTTTCTAAAACCTAAGTCCAAAGTAGTTTGTAATACTACTTAACAAACACCCCATTAAGTTTTAGCCACCCTTTTTTCTCTCCCAAACTTTTTGAAAAAAAAAAAACTCTCCACATAAATCATCGTCTCCTCCATACGGTTCCAAAATGTCATTTTATGTTTTAGCTTTCCATAATCTCTTACATTGACACCGTATGTTTTTTTTTTAACATCTCATTAGTTTCAATCCATAAATGGCAGATCTGCTTGAACCTCCTCGAGTGGCCATCAACCTACGTCTCACAGATATTGCGAGGTGGTAGTACAAGCATCCCTCGGGTAGGATTTCGATCAAACTATTTCGCCTCAACAAAGTACAACGGAAAGTTTTTCTAACCCATTGTAAGTATAGCTAACTGAGTGTCCCTCCAATCCATGACACTACCACAATTAGAAATAATGTCACGTCATCTCGCACCTTATCAGACTTTTTATTCAAGTCTCAAGACCAAGTCATGTCTTCCTTTGTCATCAGCTCATGTATCTATAACAATCTATCACCCTTTGGGGCACCACATACATGTATAAACACAATAGGTTCCCTTTGGAACATTTTCAAACATTATCATCAATATATCAATCATAAAGCGTCCAGCATGCTCGTCTTATCAAAACATCAAAGATACATAGCATGACAAGAAACAAGAATCACATTATAACATAGAGTGCAAACAATGATATTCAGAGTCCATCTAACCCTAATAATAGCTTATTACTACACAACAAGTCCTATATTGGATAAAAATGTCTCTTACCTTGGCCAAATCCACTTAAAAATGCTATAAAACTGCCTAACTAAAACTATGGAAGTATTCCTACCAAGAACGATTTATAGAGCACAAATAGGTCAAAATCAGCACTTAAAACGACCAAAATAGACTATGGACATTGGATTTAACTTTAGGGGAAATTCTATCATTTTTTCTTTTTGGCGAGAGGCGGCGCATGGAAATACCAGTGATAGTGCTTGGAAAAGTTGTAAAATCAGGCTTGAAAGTTGTTCGGAATGCACTGGCAGGATTAGAAAGGCAATGCATGCTCTATAGGTGCATCTTTGGTAGGATCAGGTTCGACACGCGTTTGCAAATATATGGCTAATGGGGACGGTGATGCTGAAAACCGAGGCGGTAGATGCTAACTGCACAGGCAATGCTGACTATGAATGTGGAACCCAATGACAACTCTGATTGGTCTCATTTTCCACAACTATGAACACAAATGACAACCCAACACACGATGCTTCTAGTTTGGCCCTAAGCTCTACGACCGTTGCACTATAATTATGGAGCACTTGGATCACCAATTATGTTATTATAGTCAATAGATTATTATTAACATGAATATTGTATAATTTTTTAAGTTTGTGTTATCCTATATTTGTATTTTTCTATACTTGGTTTTATTCATTTTGTAAATTATTTTTTATTTTAACTTACTTTAATCGAAGAGTTGGATTTCTCGTATTTAAGGAATATTGTAACATTATTTTAATCGATTATTAGAACAAGAACTTAATTCTATTCTCTCTAAAACTAACATGGTACTAGAGCCGAACTGGCTAACTACTTTTGCTCTTTTTAAAACCTAAATCTTAATTTAGATAAGAAATCGTAGTCGCTTTCTACCACTCTGGTCTCTTTCCTTGGACCTCATCGGTGGAACCTTACACTGGCACCTACCCTAAGCTTGATCTTGCTAGGTCGCGTTGGCTTTAACATTCTATCTTGCTTTACTCTCTAGATGACTTCGTCTATCACGCCTTGTTCCAGATTCACCGCTATTGCGTGGGTACATTTTCCCACTTCGTATTTGTTCGTTGCAAGTTGAAAGTCGGCTTCCACATATTGAAATTCGCCCCCCTTGATTCCAAATTCAAAGCAAATTTGCTTCTTGGAGTTAGATTAAAGTTTAGAAGCTTTATTATTTTTTCGAGTTTAAATCTAAATTTGCTTCTTAAAGTTAGAGTTCCAATTCAAATATACTTTTTTAAGCGGCATGACAATGGTTGGAGTAAAGTTGGGAGGTCTCTTCTTCTTATTATTTTAAGAAATTTTTTCCTTTCATTGGTTCGAGTATCCTAAATAGCCTATTGATTTTTTTTTTCTTGAATTTTTTTTTAAGAATCGTGCTTTGTTCTTCGAATGCTCTAACTTATTAAAAATTTTTTTTTGCCAAATTAGTTCTTTTTTCATATATATTTTATTAAGTAATATATTTTTTAGATTTTTTAAACCTTTCAACTTGGTTTGACTATTTAAACCAAAATAAACTCGTGACTCGATCAAACGACGACAAGATTTGAAGCGATTATCGTCCCAATTTGCAATAGTCGTCTAGTTAAGTTGTCACATAATCCGACTCTTCATGTTTCTGGTCACTGTGATAATTGATTTATTTATTCATTGTTGGGTTTCTCTATTAGAGTTCTTGATTATTTGGTGCTCTTTTGTGATGACAGACAGACGATAACTATTTTATACATACAATTTTGACTTAAATAATGATAAGTTTTTTCCTACCGCTAATATTAAAAGTGATTTTGTTGCTAACACTAATTCTCTTTTTTTTTTTTTCTTTTTTTGAAATTGACACTAGTTCTCTCAGTAGAGGCCAAACTCATCAACTCTTGAAACTGCTAAAGATTTTTATGTTTCCTGGGCACAATTAGGTAACAATCCTCTTGTTACATCTGTCTTAATTCAACTCTATGGATCATTGATTCATCATGAGTAAGTTCGTCAAGTCTAGGCATACAAATATTCGATGAATATCCCATTAAAAAAAGCTTTCATTTTTCCTTACAAGTAGATTATTGTCTTCTTTTTTTTTGAACTCTTGTTGTTGAACAGTAAACTAGTTCATCGTCCTCTTCTTTCATTTTTCGATTAGACCTTTGTATTGTTCATATTATATTTATAAGATAATGAATATGTATGTATTTGAAGGCACATAAATATATTGATAAGAAATCCCTGGGAATTTGAACTAACAACCTTGTTGAAGAACAAGACCTTTAGAACTCAAACCCAAAAACTTCAAGTAGTGTTGAAATCAAGGATAGAATAGGTTTTAATTTCAAAATGTTAAAGAACCCTTGTATTAGATCTAACAACCATGCTAAACATGCAACCTAATCACATAGAATTGTAAAGAAACATAGCTCTACGCTATTAGAAAGCACAATGGCTCTTTTAATTACATTTTCCAAGTCTCTTTTCAAAATACAACTTACATGACCTTTCATAGCCTCAAAATAAAATTCTAGACTTTCCATGAGAAATTTACAATGTTGTAACATTCAAACTTTATGACCATAAGCAAACTATAAATAAAAATGTAACCTAAACAACATAAATAAAAAGTTACGATATAAATTACAATAAATACTAAAAATAAATTCTTATACTAAATATTAATTATAAATACTATCTATATCCAAACATCTCATGTGATGGGTTTCTATCTAATCAATCTCTTAGATAAGTTTGATGCGATAGGAAGAATTGGAAAGAGATGAAACTTTTATCACATCAATCACTAACTTATTATTACTTCTCTTCATTTATTTCTTCTTTTCTCTCTTCTTTCGGTTATAGTCAAACATGCCCTTAGTTCTCTTATTTTATCCCTTAACCAACATTCCCTTAGTATATAAGAAAATAAAAATTTTTGGAATCGGTGAATGAGCAAAAAACATAAAAAGTGAACGAAATGAGAAATTCTTAGTTGTAAATGTAATGCAATAGAATTAGGGTTAAGTGTTTTTTTTTTTTGTTTTTTTTTTCTTTTTAATGGTTAAAGAAGTTTTGGCGTTGCCTTCTATACGTAGAATTACGGTCTAAAACATTCCACAGTCTGAGAGAGAGAGAGAGAGAGAGAGAGAGAGAGAGAGAGAGAGAGAGAGAGAGTTCCAAATTCCATATTTATTTTTAATAGTTTAATTATGGTGACTAATTATTTAACTAGATGATTATATATGTAAATAATTTTTCTTAAATGACATATTAGTGCAATAGACCTCCACCTCTTCTTCTGGATAATTATACAAATAGTTTTTCTTAAATGGCATATTAGTGCAACAGGCCTCCTATTTTCTCTCTCTGTTTTTTTTTTTAATGCATTGAGTTGAGTTAAGCAAATTTTTCGGATCAACAAAAATTTTGGATGGATAAATCTTCCCGCTCATTCAATTCTTATGTGTTTTAAGCAACTAAATTCAACTCTTGTATTTTAAAATTGAATTGAATTGAATCTATTATTGATTTTGTTTTTAGTTCCAACATATATTTGTTATTGTCTTAATTTTTTTATAGAAATAAACGTAATAAATACGTAAACAAATTAACTTCAATATATCGTTATGTATATTCAAAAAGATCTAAAAATTTGTCGTACAGAATTTTGAAGAGAAATAAGTCCAAAATAATAATTTAAATAAATAAATATACACATATAATTATGTTATAAGTAAAAATATTTTTTTAAATATTAATACAAAATTTGGGTAAGCTCGATTTAACCAAGAATGTTTTATTTATTTGAACTCAAATCGATCTAAATAAATTGATAATTCAACTTGTGTTGGTTTGAGTTATTGTTGTCCTATTTTTGGAACACCCATAGAGTATTCAACTTGTGTTGGTTTGAGTTATTGTTGTCCTATTTTTGGAACACCCATAGAGTATGTTTAGGGAAGGGGAATAATAATAATGGTAAATGAAAATTATGAAGAAAATAAAAAAGATAATGATTTTTTGTGTTTGATTAAAAAAACGGGTACGAGAAGAATGATTACATGAAGGTAATAATTATTGAAAAAAAAAATGAATGTGTGGTACCTAACATTACTTTATAATGTGTTTATTTCACATTTCACATTTAAATTGGTTATTCCATCCAATTTAAATTTCAACATATACTTTCTTTTTTGTTATTTATTTTTTGAGAGAGAAATCCTCAAAGTAATTCTTGTTTTATATTTTGAAATCGAAGTAACGTATGGAGGCGTTGCACCCCGTGGAGTCACCCGTTACAACGAGTGGGTCAATTCGAGTGGGTTGGTCGTGGAGGTTAGGACTCTTCGAAGAGTCGATCGAGTCCAAGTAACGTGTGGTGGCGCTGCACCTCGTGGCTTCGCTCGTTACAACGAGTAGGTCAGCTCGAGTGGGTTGGCCGTGGAGGTCAGGACTCTCTGGAGAGTCGACCGAGTCCAAGTAATGTATGGAGGCACTGCACCCCGTGGCGTCGCCCGTTACAATGAGTAGGTCAGCCCGAGTGGGTTGGTCGTGGAGGTCAGGACACTCTAAAGAGTCGACCGAGTCCAAGTAACTTCAGAGTCAAGACCGTTACACCTCCAAAGGGTAACGGTCAGGAGTTACGCTGGTATTCATACCCAGCTTAATGACTGACGTTTCTAACGGCCGACCATTATACCGCCATAAGTGAGCTGCATCGGTTACGAAACCGACTGCTATAAGAGTCAAGTCATTTTTTCATTCCAGGGGACGGATCCTAAACTAAGTATATTTGTGCCATTCTTAGAGTTCTAAATTATCCTCCTAAAATCTTTTATTGACTTAGTCATCGGAGGCCATGTGGATATCCATTGACTATTTTTCAGCATCAACAGATTCAATATTGTTATAAAAAATTGAACCAATTCATTGGATCGATTTGGTTCAGTTCAATTTTATTTGTTTTGATTTTTCTTTTCACCTGTAATAGAAACAAACAAAATATATTGGGTAAACAGTTTAACTTCAATCTATAACATGATACGTATATTATAAAGATTTAAAAATTATCGTATAGAATTGTGAAGAGTAATAAGGCAAAAATAATAATTCAATGAACTAAATGTACACATATAATTAGGTTATTAGTAAGAAAATATTTTTTAATATTAATAAAAAAAATTCGGGTATGCTCGATTCAACACAATCTTTTTATTTATTTATTTGAACTCAAATCGATCTAAATAAATTGATAATTCAATCAACCGATTAAATTGATTGTGTTGGTTTGTGTTATTATTGTTGATTGTTTGGAACATTCATAAGATGAGTTTGAAGAAGGAGAATGAGAATGATTATGAGGTAAAAGAAAATTAGGAAGAAAATAGAAAAGATGAATGATTATTTGTGTTTGATTAAAAAAGAATGATTATGAAAAATAGTTACGAAAAAATAAAAAATTGTTGTGAGAAGATTAAAAAATAGGAATTAGAAGAATAAAAAGATGATTATAAGAAATGAAATTACGAGAACAATAATTTTATATAGGTAATTCTCTCTATTTCATCCGTTGACGCAAGACACTCTTGTGACTTGTTTGGGCCACCATGATCAAATAGGAAGAATGAGAATAAGAGGATTTTGATATTAAGATGATTCTATGATAATTACATTTACGTAAAATTGTCTTTTTATTTTTTTCATAATTATATTTTATTCTTAAAATAACAATTTTTGACCTCTCCCTCACAGTCGCTCACATAGTATCAATTATTGTATATTTCTCCTAACTATTTCTTTTACCTTAAATACAAATAATTATATACACGGTAATTTTGTTTCGATAATCATTCTGATACTCCTCCGTAAACCCTGTGCGGTCTTTTTAAAAAAAAAATATTTAGCCTTTATATTATACGTCAGCGATCGATAGAGGGATAGGGAGGAAAGACGGGGCAGAGTAGGGCAACTTAGCTCACCCAACCAGTTCTCAAGTTCTTAAGCAAAGATCAAACCCCAAATTTACTTGGCTACTTCGATTTCAAGCGCCTATCATCTCTGTTCCTCTGCTCCTTTCTTTTTCCCCTCTATTTCTCGACCTGGCTGATCATATTATCTCCCGAATTCCCAGCACAAGGATTTCATTTGAAACGTGGCCTTGTCAATCGTATGATTTACTAACTCCTGCTCCAGCTGAAGTGGACTTTCGAGTTGCAGTGCAGATTTTGTTAGTTTAGGGTTCATGGCTTCATTGTTCAAGGTAAATTGCTTCTTTGGGTGTTTTTTAGCACCTAAGACCTTGTATTTTTAATTGCGTTTTCTATTTCTTTTCTGATCCATTGGGTTTATGGGGTCTATCAATGACGTCTTTGTTAGTTCTATTCGGACATGTTTGTGTGTTTATATGAACTGGATTAGGGAAATGTTTTGTTTTGATTGATTTTAAGACTCGTTTTGGTACTAAATGTTGCCCTATTAGTTTGAGGGGTCGCTGGAATTGGCTGCAGCTCTTTCAAATCGACCTTTACGATTTCTTCCCACTCCTTCTCTTCTCTTTCTTAAATGGTAACATGCTCGTAAAAAATGTTCCTAACATTTCTAACCTTTCTCATGAAACCGCATTCTCTACCAATCGTTTCCCAAGTTTCTATCCACTTATTAATCTCGTCTTTTCAAAAGGTTCTTGGTCGATTCAATTTCCGTTCCTACTTTACAACTATTTCTGTCGAGAATTGTATTGACTAATTGTTTAGGGGTTAAAATAAAATAATTGAAAGACGAAACAAATTTGGAATTTACAGGGGAAGAGAGAGAGAAAGAGGTTGAATTATGCTATGAGAAACATACATATAAGACATTAATTGATGTAAGAACCTAAGATATGTTGTGATGCTAGCAACTCATGAATAAATTAAACGTAGTTCCGTGGTCGTTCATAATTTTATGAGATACTGCGATATTTGCTTATCCCAAAAAAGATTAAACGATATTGTACTTTGTGTTTTATAGCTTCTGGTAATAGATGTTATACTTGTAGTTTTGCGACCATTGTTGCAAAGGGTATTCTGATTACTGTTACTGCAATAGGAGTGTTTTGATGTTAAATTTTTGAAGGGCATTAAAAGATCCAATTTATTTCTTTGGAAAAAGAAATAGTTAGGCAAGAATTGTAAAATAACAATAAAAAATTGAAGTACGCGAGACAAAAAGCACACAAATTTACATGGTTCTCTAACATTTTGTTAGCTATATCACGAGCATAAGATAGAAACTGTTTTATTTAGGAGATCGTGAAGGATACAACATACTAAATAGAAGAGATACAAGGTTTAAAAAGAGTTTATGTAGTTCACATTTCATTAAACCCTATGTTAAGAAACACAGAGCTACTTTCAGGAGAAAACCTCTGTGAACTTTTCCATTAAAAATCGAATAGTAAATATAGCTTCACCATTACACATACAGACTCTTCATTCTCACCATTTCAAACACAGAGGAAAAGAACTGAAAAATATATCTACAAGGATTCACTAAAAATAATATAGCAGATCACTCCTCATATAACAACCACTCACACAGCAAATACATGACTCCCTTCATAACTAATAAAGCCCAATAATAAACAAATCAATCATGGGCCCAGGCACACTAATTCTAATGTTAATGGGCTGCTTCCTAACGGACCCCCTCAAACCAACGATTCAGGCTTCACGAACATTGAGCTTGTAACGCAATTTGAGAAAGGCAGCAACTGAAAAAGGTTTTGTTAGAATGTCTGCAATTTGTTCAGTACTTAGTAGATGATAAACCTTGAGGTTTCGGTTCAGCACTAAATCTCTAACAAAGTAGATATCAAGCTCAACACGTTTAGTTTTTGAATGCATAATAGGATTAACACTAAGATGAACAACACTAAGATTGTCACAACACAAAATAGGGGGAGAGTGATATGTAATACGTAAATCATTTTGTAACGACCCGACCCAGACCATGGGTCCAACCTAGGACTTTTATCCTAAATGCATCAGTTTTCAACACTTAGATGACGTAGGCATGATTTTAAAAACAAAATTAATCAATTAAAAGAAATAACTGTCATTAAGTTCAAAAGCTAAAAAAAACGGTTATGGGGACCCGAGTAAAAATCCAAAACAGAACATCTTTAAAGTACCAGAAGAACACACATGCCCTGAAAATATGCTGAAAGAACATAAAGAAAATAAATGATAAAGAGTGCAGAGGTGCCCATGGTCAAATCCAGCTCGATCATCCATCCCGGTACACACCTGTGATACCTGTGGAATTCCACAGTAGAAAGGGTGAGTTCGTGAAAACTCAGTAAGGATCCCCAACTTGGGATCAGACATGAATATAATCAAAATAAGATATCATCAATAACAACAAGCACAACGGTCTAAAAAATATACCTCAATCAAAGGGTTCATAGACTTAACTTCAGTAAAACTTACATAATAGACAAGGTCCCCTATGGGACGGCGGTGCCAATGCACTCACCAAAATCGAGTCTTGTCCCCTATGGGACAGCGGTGTCAATGCACGCACCAAATGAGTCTCGTCCCCTATGGGACGGTGGTGTCAATGCATGCACCAGAAACAAGGCTTGTCCCCTATGGGATGACGGTGTCAATACACACACCCTGAAACGAGGCTTGTCCCCTATGGGACGGCGGTGCCAATACACACACCCTGATCCGAGCCTCGTCCCCTATGGGACGACAGTGTCAACGCACGCACCAAATACAAGTCTTGTCCCCTATGGGATGTTGGTGTAGGCTAGTCCGCTATGGAACATCCCGGTCTATCACGCACCTTAAAAGGTTTACAATGAATCAACAACAGAGCACCCTATCTTATGAACATCACTGAATAGCAAGACAACATCACCAAGCACATAACCAGGTATAAACCTATCTATTCGGTTCTATCTCAATAATCACGTAAAGGTCAGTCTTCAAAATAATTCAACAACATCAAATATGCAGTAAGCCAAATGCGCATCATCAAGTATTAATCCATCATCACAACTCAGATTATCACATATGCATATATAATTACACTTTCATTTCATCTCAGATAACCAGTACTAAACCAAGCATCACAATTCATACAAGCATCAATCAATTAAGCAATCACCACATAAGACATCCTATTTTGGTACATTCATGAGCAAGCTCACGGGATCTTGAGTTGAGGATATGTTTCCCTTACCTTAAGCGATCTCACGAGCAAGCTCCTACACTCCAAGCCAACGTTCGACGAAGGCTAGTTCACGAACGGAGTCCTAACAATTTAACGGGTCAAAACTAGCACCTTAGACTCTCGAAAATGGATTCAAGACATCAAAATTAGTAAAAATGACCTAACTTTGAAAAACGTGTTTTCGGGACACGTGGCTCGGTCAACCCAGTTGACCGGTCAAAGCTGGTCAAACTAGTCAAACTAACCCAATCCTCCAATAATTTAATCATTCTTTTAAATCTCCACTAATTCAATTTGATTTATTTATTTATATATAAATATATATATGTATAAAATCTCATAAAAGTCACATGTCTCTAAGTACCAAATTTTATTAATTTTATAGCCACCAATTTGGTCAAAAAGAGGGACCCACTTGTCATCCCCTTCCCTTAGTTTGTTATTTATTGGATTTAAATGGACTCATATAACTAACTACGTAGCTTAACTTCATATTCATCATTGTTTGAATTATTTTTCATAGCTAGTAAAAAGTTAATATTTTAGTTTGATCTTTTAATAGTATATTATAAAAATAATAATAAATAACGTGTCCTCGACGTATCCGTGTCTTGCATTTTAAAATAATGGTGTGTCTACGTGTCCGTATCTCGTGTCCGTGTCTGTGCTTCTTGGATTACTAGTTGTTTTATTGCTTTAGATAGTGCTTTGAGGGCTCGTTCAAGTCGAGGTATGCTTTGAGCGGCTTACTTAATAATTTCCATTTTTTTCTCAAATGTTTTTTGGACCATTTTGTTCGAAAAAGATTGATGCCTCTTATACCAATTTGTAAGGTTTCCCTTACAAAGAAAATAATAAAAATGGAAATAGGTTAAATTGATTGAAGCCAATTCGAGATGGCAAATCTTCACTTACAACGTTCTTACTACTTTTCATATCTTAACATACACCTACTCAGGCTATTTATACTTAAAATATTTTACTTCTTCACCAAGCATTATAATCACTAATAGAGTCTTACTATTTTATAGATAATTAATGTTGTGTTTATCTCTAAGATAATAACTTCTACTTGTATTCCCAGTGCACCAGCTTCCAAGTCTTGTAACTTTGTTGATCTTTTCTGTGTCTTGAGTATTGGAGTCCTAACAAACTGTTTACAAAAATTAAAAAAAGGAAATCTATTGGATGGAATAGAATAATGTTGAATATCTGTAGCTAGTTGATAAATAATGTTTCCTCCATGCTTTCAACGTTATCATTTGTAGGACCCAACAAAGCTGTCTGTATATCGGGATAGAAGATTTCAGGGAACACAAGATGAATTTGAGCACGCACTTCAGACTTCAACCACAGTCTATGTGGGAAATATGTCCTTTTATACAACAGAAGAGCAAGTTTATGAGCTATTTTCTCGAGCTGGAGAAATTAAGAAGATAATCATGGGTTTGGATAAGAATTCAAAAACTCCTTGTGGCTTCTGTTTTGTCCTGTAAGAATTCATGGCTCTTTCTAACTAGTTCAATATTATGATGTACTTTTTATCAATGACCTACCATTGATTATTTTACTATATTTATTTATTTGTTTTTTCTCTTTAGACTGCCTGATATGGTAGGCTCTCCTGTACAAGAGAGATAGGGGACGGGGGGCAAGTAGTCTTTCTTAAACTTCCAAATGTATCACTAACCTAGAACTTAGTTTTTTGAATTCTGAATTCTGCGTCATTAATGCAGCCTACTGATTTCTTCTATCCATCAATACCACTTCATCTGCTTCCATAAATTTTTTGTTCCTCGGTTCATTTTCACCACCTGTATGGTCAAACCATTCTGAATGTTTGAAGGCAAGGCATTTGAACGGAATGATCTATATTAGTTCATTTTTTGTCCCAAAATTGAAAGGCTTGGTGCATTTTAATCTTGAGATTGTTAGCTGTTCGCTTATTTTCATATCTTTGTAGGCTCTAAGCTCTTCAAATTATAGGGGAAATCCTTTTAAATTGTTGCTTATCTTATTTTTACTTTGTTAGATACTATTCTCGGGAGGATACCGAAGATGCTGTAAAATTTATAAGTGGAACAATTCTTGATGATCGTCCTATTCGTGCGGATTTTGATTGGGGATTTCAGGACGGCAGGCAATGGGGCCGTGGTCGAAGTGGTGGACAGGTACTGTTTTGAACCTATGTTACAATCCTGACTCGGAGTCTATCATCATTTCTTGTTTATTTTATTTTACTTTTCGTACACAGGTGCGTGATGAATATCGAACAGACTATGATCCTGATATCCTTTTTTCTTCTAATACTGTTACTGAGTATTATTGTCTTGCATTTTTCATGAGTTTCATTTTTTAACTCAATCTTCTTTTGTTGTCCTTTTTTTTATATTGTAATATAGGACAACAAATATATAATCAATTTCTCTAATTCATTCTTTTGCACAATCTAAACACAATTAAACAAATCCAAGCTTCATAAAATTAAGTTTATTACAACCTAAGAGCAAAAACACGGCTTCACATCAGTTTCTAAAAAGGTTGTAGAATTATGGATATGTTGGCGTACATGTTTATTGAGATGTGTGTATATTGATATATCCTATAACTTTATCATAAATAAAACTTGTAAATTTACATAAAACACAAAATCTACTCCACAAAATAATTATGAAGTCTCTTATCCAAAAAATAATAATTACAATGTCGAGTAATTTAGCAATATAGAAGGGTTTTGTTGGCAATAGAAGGGTTTTGTTGGCTATGGCTAGAGGAAGATGTTATCCTATGGCTATCGGTATAAGAGTGATATATGTATAAGGAATTTTTTCCATCTGCTTTTTAGGTAAGGGATGACATGGACTAGGCTTTAATTTTTTTTACTGAGCCGGGTGCAACTTCAAAGATGTATCTGCAGTAAGTAGAAGATCTGTATATACAAACTCACACCCACACCCACACCCACACCCACATACACATATTTATTAGACTTGTTTTGTTGCATGGTGGTCACGTCTCTAGAACGTTTTTGAAAGGAACTAAATATATATTATAGTAGACAGATAATAAAGATACAACATATCTAGTTGTACAAGATACTTGGGCCTTCTCTATCTTGAGATTATACTGAAGCTCTAGATTCTTTCTCAATATGTCTCAATCTTTCATTATCTCCCTCTCCTCTTTTATTTATAGTATAATATTCTTATTCCTACTCCTAATAGGATTAGTCATTCCTCATTCTCCTCCTAATAGAATATGAGTATTCCTTATTCTACTTCTAAATGAGTCTTATCGTTACTCGGTTCCTAAAATACACCTTGTCCTCAAGGTGTTATTACAAAAGAATAACAAAAATTAGAAGAAACAATAAAATATTTCTCGTGATTGGAGGTGGTGGTAGCCGATGGATAGTAGTGCCATGCACAGGTGGCCTAAGTTGAACAAATTTTATTCTCTAGCCAAGTAAATTCGTGCCGACTTTTCTCCTCGCCTTCTCTCACATTTTTTCTTCTTTCTCCTCGATTTGGGTTTTACGCAGTAAACCCAAAACTTTAGTTTTTTTATTTTCTAGATGTGTTTAATCTTCTCAGCCAAAGCTCTCCATTGTTGTTTCTTGATTTCTTTTCTGTCAACAATTATCCTTAATTGCCAAATTTCCACCTTTAATCATGTTTCTTGTCTTGATCTAACTTCTTTTTTCTCTAAAGATTGATTATCTTTTCTTGTAATTCAATGTTTGAATTTGATTTATGTCTTTCTTGATTTTTTTTTTCAGTACGATGATTTCTTGGGTTGATTTCCTCACCCCAGTTTCTTTCTTGGACTTTGCCACTAATATTACTTTGTTATCTTTATTCAGCCCCATAATTTCTTGCCTTGGCTCTTTTTCCACTTCCTCCCTCCCTCTCTTGAAATCATAATTAATCTAATATTCTTCCACCTTTATATTTTTTTCTTCGTTTTATCAATTTTCTTTATCTTTCTTACCCAAGCACAGTGTTTTAAAAAGCCCAAGGCGCACTAAGGCGCAATGGGCCTCTGGGGCCTGAGGCGCAAGGCGCACCTTAAGG
>JBBMEG010000004.1:3939311-3950570 GCA_037832605.1 Cyclanthera cordifolia
AAAAAAGTGGCAAAACTGGAGGGGGTTCCCCTCCCCCCCCCCCCCCCCCCCCCCCTGTTTGCATTAGTTCTTCGTTTGATGATTTCAGCTTAATAGTTATTCTCAAGAATTAAGAAAGAGCGTTGTAGTATGAATGTAGTAATGATCAATTATGTTTAGAAAAAAGCATTAGCTCCCATTAGCCACATTAACCTGAAGTTTCTGGAGCACGAAAGATCTATGCTGCTACTCTTTGATTAAAGTAGCTAATTTCTACGAACCAGTTAGGAGCTACAACATTAAAATATTTCTGTTGGGTAACGGGTTAAATTTAGTATTGATATGGTCCGATTGATTATCATTCCAAGTAACTCGTAATTATCCGTAAGATTTCTTGTCTACATGAAGTTGGATGTGTTAATACTAGTTTTATGATATCTCTTCTTGAACTTTACTTCTTACTATTGATTTTTTTTGGTTTATCCCCTTCATATAAAACGTTTAAACGTAAAGATTCCTGATCCAACTCCATATTTTTCTTGATTTTATGTTTCGAGGAAAAGTGGATCTGCTTCTAGGTTGTCTAACTAGTGGATTTTTTACTGTTGAATTAGGTAGCTAGCACACTTTATAGGCCATTGATGTTCTTCTTGCCTTGTTGCTCTGGTGAGTTAGTGCCTACAAACTCGTATAGGTCTGATTAAATCGAACATAATTATATAATAACATGCATGCACAATAACTTGATCATTTCCCCCCTAGAAGACATTTCATTACATCAGGTAGCTAATCGTCAACTTAGGACACAAACAAGCATAACAGACAATACTGTTTCATTCATTCTCTCTTTCTTTCACCTCCCATGACTCGTTCTCGGATCAGAGTTTAAGTCAGTCCTTTTGTTGAACCCGTGTCTTTCAAACCTTCTCTTTGTTGCTTCTTATTCTTACTAGTCCGAGTCTTTTATGAGAAAGCCTTCCGGCTTTATTCAAATTGTTAACTAAAAGAGTACATTCCCCTGTTTTCAATGTAGGCAAAGACAAGACTAGATGAGGATCAAGAAGCCTGAAGGAATAACTTGAGTTGCTTTTTGAGTTTCACCTTTTAAGTCCTAGGCGATGCATATCCCCTTGCCCTACCCCACACAAAAAATAACCTTTTAGGCATTTTCTTTATGACTTTATCAAGTATTTGGTACTGTTGGTTTGTTATTTTTCCAATTCCACTACTTCTTTAAGATAGGGTTGCAAATTCAGGATATATTACCCTTACCATCAACTCCATGGGAAAGAGTTCGAAGTAGGCTAAATCATTCATCAGTTGTTTAATTAAAATGGGGTATCGTACTTATCAGTCTTGAGATCTTAAAGTTAAGAAATAGTTGTTATTGACCGATCACCAAAAGGAATTTTCGGTTTTAGATAAACTCGCCTATTTTTCTTTTTTCCAATCTAATTCAAGGATGGTGTTTTAAAAATAAGGTCCTTTTTTTTTGGTTTTCTAAAATTAAGCTTGTTTCAACTCAATTTCTATGCAGTGATTTCATCTTTTAAGGAAGCTTTCTAATTCTTAGCCTAATTCCAAAAAATAATAATATTAACTACTTTTTTTGTTTTTCAAAGATGACTTGATGTTTTTAAAACATAGGTGGAAAAAACCTTTCTTTCTCTCTCTAGTAAACTCTTTCGAAGGAAAAGTCTTAGGAAACTCTCATGACTTGATGCGTTGATGAGTTTCCTCCGCGCCCTTTTCACTCAACATTTTTCATTTTTCTCTGGTGCAACATTTAGCATCTGACAATGATAACGTCTCAATCGTTCCTCCCTTTCTGGCACGACGAACATCTTCCTCAACAAACCTGACAACATCTTTTTCTTCTTTTTCTTTTTAATCTTGTTGTTGTGGATCTACCTTTTAATCACTTGGTTCACTGCCAATCTTCCTTATACTTTTTCTACTCTCTGTCATCTTTTCTCCTCTGGCATCCTTCAAAACCAGCGGTTGGCATTGGCAAGTTTTTCTTCATCACAAATTGGATCCTCGGGCGCTTGCCACAACTCAATGCCTTTGCGTTGCTTTTCTTCACCTGCTAGATTAACTCGGCCCCTGTATCGACACCAAGTCGACATAGATTCATATCACAATGCTTTGTCTCCTCCAAGCAATGCTTTGTTACTGTCCAGCACAAGAACATGAATTTCTCAACCACGAGAGTGTAGAACATAGTATTGTTGTGACATCCATACTTCCTTGGCTTACCTCTATCGAAGAGGGATCTTCTAAAGCCTACAATAATTCAGTCCACGCGTTGAGTTATGTTAAAGCACCTATTAACTCAAAAACACTAATGGGTTGGGATTAATTTAATAATATTAATCAACACTCACTCTCACTTGTGGGCTTAAAAATTTGAGAAATGCTCTCAAAGTGGAATTCAATTTTTATTGGGGAGGTAAGACTTGGCAGAGAGACTCGAAGTCAAAATCTCTTGGTATTTTAAATCACCAATCAACTCAAAAGCTTATGTTAAGGGTTGGTGTAAATTTAATTATATCAAGCAACAGTACGAATTCTTTCAACCAACGAATTCCCGCCTTACACATCTTCATCCGCATTATCTAGCAATGTCATCACCAATTCACCATGGACAATATTTTGATCATATGGCTTTTATTTTTACCATATTGCCCTCTGTACATAGTTGCCCTTTGCATTGGCCTGTGACCTCTTCTTCTTTGGCTTCTATCTATAGGTTTTTGTAATATTTTCACATATCAATGATAGTTTCTGTTTCCTGTAATAAAAACATAGGTAACCTATCTAGAAATTAATTTTCAAAGAATTTTTTTGATACCCAAATATTGTAGCATATAGAGGAATATCTTTCGAAAAAATTGCTTCCATCTGACGTGAAAATGTCAATAATCGTTGATCAGCATGCTGATAATCTTCCTAATTGTTTCTTGATTTGACTGGAAGATCAAACTAACATTATTAACGCACTGATCACCTGTGTTCATCAGCATGCAATGATGATCTGTGATAAAATGACAGAAGGATCTGAGGAAGTTCTCTATCCAACTCCCCATACGGACAGTGACTTCTATTAACTTAAAGCTTCCAAGCTCCAATTGGTGGTTAGTGAAAGAAGAGATTCCAATTAATGGCAACGGTTGATGATTGTTATTTGAAGACTAGTCAAAAAATTTGTAATACTCAATATAGTTCATAAACTTGATGTTCTATGTAGTACAAGCTGATTGTTGACATTTATGTGATGGTTCATACAAACCTTTTCGTATAATGATCATCGTTCAATCAATAGCTTCGTTTTCTTGCTGGAAAAGTGAGTTAGCACTTTAAGAGCTTCAACAAAACTCCTTGCGCCTAGTCTTGCCTCGTAGCAATTTCCAATATACCATAGGAATATCAAAGTACAAAATTATCAAATCAAGCAGCACACTTTACAATTAAGGCTTAGCGTGCATGTGAAAACTGTAACAATTTTCCAGTTCTTGCTGTGTCTGACTGCATCTTGTTTTGTTTTCTAGGGCGGTGATATTCTATCAAGCATGAAGAGTTTGCAACAGTATTGAACTTGCCATTTTCTTTCCTCGTCTGTTCCTTAATTATCCGATTTTTAACAGATTCTTTTTCATATATTTTCTTTGCTCAGATCTTCTAAACTTTGTATCCTGACTTTTCATTGAACACAGTTCGAAATAGATTAGCACCCTATTAACTTTTTTGTTATACAGTAGTTCGATATGGATTAGCACCCTATTAGATGTGCAAACAGCTTCCAGTTGGTGATTTGCTAAGTTTATTGCAGCAGACCAGGTTTTTCGCTCAATCAGGTTGTTATGTTGTATACAATTTGATTTTGAAATTGGCCACTAACAAAGGGTATAATTTGATGTTTGAGCTTTGCTCAAGTTAATTTTAGCAAAAACTGTAGATGGATAAATGATTGGGGAAATAATTTATTTACAAATTACTAAAACTGTCAATACATAGTAAAAATAAGGGTAAATTATAAATTTGGTCCTTATGACTTGAAAGAGTTAGAGTACAGTCCCTATGGTTATATAGTTTAGTTCTTATGGTTTTGAGAAATATAAAATTTTGTCTTCGTTTGAAGAAATATAGAATTTAGGTTTCAATGGTTTGGATAAATAGAATTTAATCTTTATGATTTGATAATATCTAAAAAATAATCTATGTTATTCATAGATTATCAGCGAATTAAGTAGATTGATGTCATCTTTGAAATGTTGTTTTTTTTTTTGTCCAATCAATTACTTGCTCATATTCTCATTGTTAAACATATAAATAACTAATTTTTACGTAACTTATTTATCAACAAATATGAAAGATATAATCTATTTTTCAGATTTTGTCAAATCTTAGGTACTAAGTTTTAATTTTTTTAAATAATATAGACTAAATTGTTGATTTCTTAAAATTATAAGAATTAAAGTTTAGATTTTTAAATTATAGAGACTTAACTTTAACTTTCTTCAAAGAATGTGGACTAAATTTATAATTTACCCTAAAAATAAAAGAAATTGATTGTAAATAGCAAATTCTAACGAATCTATTTTAAATGTAGAAACTTAAAAAATGTTTCATACATAGTGCAATGTTCAACTATCATTAATTATTAAAATAATTGGTAGCGTAGTTGTTTTATTGTTTGGTGGTTTTAATCCAGTTCAACACTAATGTCACGAGTTCAATCTTGATAATCGGTATTTGGTTCTCAATTTATTTGAGAGTAGTAGTGTCTCCCTATGTAGAGTTTGTGATCTCCCTCGTCAATTTGTACTAAAAAAAAAAACTATCATTAATTAATTTCACTAATTTTCAATCAATTTAAGAAGTTATTGATTTGGCTTGATTGAATTGATTTGTGATATATATATATATATATATATATATATTTATTTATTTTTTATTATTATTTTTTTTTTCAAAAATAGGCATCCATACAATTTTTACCTTTTTTATTATTCATCAAAAATCTTCAAAATTAAATGATGTTTGGCATTGCTCGCACGGGAATTACATGGTTCAAAATAAAATGCATACAAAAGAGAAGGAAACAACTGATTCCTACTTCAACCATTAATCTAAGAAGAAAATTAGCTTCACATACTCCTCATGTATCTATACAAATTCACAAAAACAAACACTGTACAAAGCTTCAACTTGCATACACAAGAAAGTTTGAGGATTATCAATGTTCTCTACCTAAACAAGTTGCGAAGATGATCATGACTCTGTTCTTCATTCCAAATCATGTCGCTGCACACCGTGATTCTCGAATTTGAGGTGGTTACTTCGGCATTTTCTAACATGAAGCCATGAACGACGGGCAGCGGCATCCCGTTCTGGAAGTACGCATTTGCTTTCGGCAACAGAGTAGTTTTGACCAGCGTCTGCACAACTGGCTGCAAAATTGCAATGTCGAGGTGTGATAAGTCGACTTTAAATGGAACAACTGTTAATTCATTTTTCAAGATAAATTGAATAGTAACGTGTACCCGAATTAGGTGCATATGCAGATTGCCAATGTTGGTCCACTTCAGTGACATCTCAAAATCGTCCAAATTGATGCTGCCCACGAGGTTGTTCTCTGAGATTTTAGCCGAGCCGGAAGCACGGACCAACTGAAACACGAAGAAGGGGAAGACGTTTAGAAGGAGGAATCTTGATGAAAGAAACTTGCTCACTAAAAGGATAAAATCTTGACCATTTCAAAGTTAGGATCTAGATACTTGGCAACAATATATTTGGATAAAATCTTGATGTGAGTAAACATGACACTGTTAGGAAAATTTCATGACAATATTCTGGTGACTGGTGAGTTAGTTAATTATGGAGTTAGCTAAGGGATTAGTTGAACTAGGTTCGTATATAAGCACTAGCTTAGTCTTGTAAATGATATGAAATTATATTGGTGTGAAGGGTTAAGCCTCGTGAAGAGATACGGGAATTCTTGAAACCTCCCTACTTGAATAATACCTAGATATGTTCTAATCATTAAATAACTTCCATGATCAACATATCGATGTTAGAGGAAAGAGAAGGGGTCAAGAGAGTTCGTTAGTTCATTTCTATTTCGTTTATCTTCCGAGTATTGTAAAGCGAGTTATGGAGTTCCAAGACTTCCTTGGCTAAAATTGGCAGGTCTACACTGTATCACAACTCTTTAGCAACATTCTAAGACATAAACAAAGGTACACAGGCCTTCAAGGCCTGTGCGCCAAATAATGGCATTCCCAATTCTACACAAGAAACTTACCATAGTGATGCACGCAACCGGTATCAGTTCCCCAGCTTCGACCACGTCGATTATCAGGTCTAAGTTCACGGTTTCAAAAATCCGGTGCTCTGAGATCCGTGTGACCGGAGAAGAAGGTAAAGAGATATTCAAGCTCATGTCAGCATTAGGATACTTCTTGTACAGTTGAGGAACAATAAATCTCCATCCAGCAGTATTTAGAAGCTGCTGGTCTGCGACTTCATTCAAGCTCCATTGCATAAAATCTGCCTGCACTTGGACCAATGCTTTTAGTTGGAGAAAAACAACCAGATTGCAGGTGTAGCCAAATAACACCATGAACTTAAAAGAAGAAGAAAAGGGTAAAAATGCACGATAATACTTGAATTTCGAACCTACATTGTAGAATAGGGCCGATGCAGAATTAAAGACCGCTTCATCTAGTGTTATTCCAAACATTTTTGAAGGATCTGTACAGTAAGCTGAAGGTAAATTTTCAGAGTGGTACTCGGGTATTGGGAGCTTTTCCTTTGCCTTAAACAGACCATTGATCTTTAAACCAATGGAGGAGTTACCAAGTAGAGGTTTTTCGACAAAAGTAACATCAAAAGAAGCATTATCATCCACTAGGATTTCTTTGGGAAGTGCTTGCAAAAAGGAATCAACCTTCAACATGCCTTTTTCGAGTTTCTTACAAATTGCCTTTTCAACAGCAGAACTTATTTGTTCTTCAAATGCATCGACCAGCCTAGTGTGAAACACAGTAAGTGGGTTAAAACAAGCAGAAAAAAAAAAATGTAGGTGTTATTCAAAGGCAGATTATGCAGGCCTTCTTCGAGATCGTAGCATTTTCGTCTTTGCATATTATGCATCAACCAGCCTAGTGTGAAACGCAGTAAGTGGTTAAGAGATTGATTTTAATTGACATACTTTATAATTAATCATTTATCAGAAAGGAACTAAGAAATATATTAAACAGAGAAATGCTATCTATCTTAATCTGTATGGCTAGTATGAGCATACAGCTGAGGCTGACTGTCAACCATTATTAGATAACATCAACTTTGCTATTTTATGATCCTGAGGGAACTTAAAAGGGACAAAGGATCAGAAGTTCATGCTTCGAGGGAGAAGACGATAACCGTATGAACATGATGTAAACATTTGATCATGTGAAAAAATGAAAAATAATTAGAATAATACAAATGAACTCGAAATTCCGAAAACAAGAGCAAGACCAGAAAAGGTATAGACTAATAAAGAAACAGCAAATGCCTTGGTGGTTTTTGTTCACTATTGGTTCATTTTTTTCTTTTTTAAAACTAAAATCAGAGCTTTGCCCCATTACTTACCAGGGCACCTGCTCAAGGCCTGGTCCAAGAGACATTTACAATTAAATTCACTCGTGGATTTCGAGCCTGAACCAGAGCATAGAAGACTCCTTGGTTCACTTTCATTTAAAAAAGAAGGCTGGAGGATTTTAGAATATGTTAAAGGTGAAAGTAAAAGGAAATCCACTCCTGAACAAGTTCTTGCGCAAACATGAAAGAGTAACTTACCCTTGATAAAGCCATGATGCTCCTCCATCCAACTTTATAGATATATTTTGAACAGAACAACCACACTCCCGAAGAAATAGTTTTAAAGTTCCTTCTTGAATCTCCAATCCCAATGTAAGTCCAACTTCCATGCCATGGACCTGTATTATGAGTGATTTTATCAAATGAACTATTTAATGAAGAAAAATAAAAGTGAAGATGCATATTCAGATTGTCCAAAAATCAACTTTTCAATAACAATAGACATTAAAAACTATGATTGATATGTATAAAATTCTTTTAGTTAACTTTACTAATCAATCTCAAAAACAAAACAGAAAACACTACGCTTATCTGAATGAGCATCAAGAGATGAACCAAAGTAAATTCTCCATGTTGATATTGCTTTGAACTTTGAAGTCCAATGATTACTTAGTCGAGAGTCTCGCTATATGAACTCTCGTAAAACCCTAGTCCCTTTTATATCGACATTCTTGTATTCGTTCTCGCTAATAAAATTTTTCTCCTTAATAAAATCGTCTCCTCTCTACTTGTGGACGTCGCTAAAACACTTTTAGTGAACTATGTGCGTGTTTCTATTCGCTCTCTCTGTTTTTTCTTTAATTGTCGTTCCCATTTCATAACACTCCAAGTAAATAAATTTGTTTTTAATTCTTTCAAGTTGCAGAAATTTCATTCCGAGGCCATCAATGTACTGGGAACTATTAGGATATGAGAGGTGCATACTTAAATACAGCACTCTGGATAGAGCAAGTCTTTTTGGTTTAGACTTTACTCATCAGGTCAATCACAATTCAGTGCAAAATAACTAAAATTGAATTTTAATATAGGTGGCTACCTAAATTGAATTCACGATGGTTCCGCCTTTTTTGATCACTAGGTCATACCAACATAGTGTATCATAATTCAATTGTTAATATAACCGGATAACTTAAACTTCATACTGAATACTGACACAAATTAAAATCTTGTGGTGCGTTTGAATTCGGAGAAGAGGAGGAGGATGAATTTAAACCCCTTGTTTATTTTTAGTACGCCACACCTCTTCCTCAACTTTTAGAGAGAGGGAAGGAGAATAAATAAGTAAATCAGCGAAGCTTCTGGCCGATAGGGTTTGACTATTTTACCTTCTATTTTTTTACGGAGTAATAACGAAATGATAGAATATACAGGTTTCCATCGAAAATCCCGGGAAAATGAACGAAAATACGGTGAAATAGGACAAAAATCAGCATATTTCTCTGATATTTTGCTAAGGGGTAATCACCTGTTTGGATTGATTTTACCATACTCCCTTTTTCGATTATTACTATAATGTTTTTACACGAAAAAACCCGGGTTTCCTGCCAAAACGCACAACGTTAACTTTTTGTCAAATCTGATTAAACTTCAAATCATATTTTATATCAAATTTCATTCAAAATAAACATCTTCTTTCCTAAACACAAATCTCAAAAAAAAAAATAAAAATTCCGGCCTCTTCTCTTTAAAATATCTATCCCTAAATAAATATTCATATCCCAAACCACTCGATTTCCTCATCTTCCTCCTTCTCCTCTCCTCTATTCTCATCAACCTCAAAATTCACACACCCCCGAAGTCAACAAAGTATATACATATACACACACTATACCTGAACAGAAGCAGTTCCTTTATCAGAAAACTCCGCTGGAACAAGCCAAGTGGTATAGGAATAACGCCAATCCATGCTCAAATCACAGGTAGTTCCAGAAGCAAAAATAGAAACCCCCAAATCATCAGGCTGGACATCCGAGGAAGGAACGTCGACTTGGTAGATGGTAGTGTTGGATTGCACCATATGAACGTTCCCAACAAAAGGGATTTTCAGAATTTTTTCAGAATCAGGCAAATTGATCGGAATCACAGAAGAAATTGCCCTGTGAATGAGCAAATCTTTGAGGTAATCAATACCCTTTTGGGATATGACTGCAGATGTGAAGGACTGGGTCGATTGAGGATGAGCATGACCGGCGATGATCGAGAAAAAGAAGAGGAGAAAGAAGACTATTGGAGCCATGGAGAAAATCGAACAAGGGGGAAGCAAGAAAGAAGACTCTTGATTGGTTTTATTTTTGTTAGTTTTTTTTTTTTTTTTTTTTTTTCACAGGTACTTAGATCCAATTCAATCCAAACTTAATAAATAAATAAATATATATATAGAGAGAGAGAGAGAGAGTTATAAAATGATCATGGAGTGATTTAGTGGTATAGTAATGAATTCAATTTATTATGTCGAGTAAGAATAATTGGGATGTATACAAGCTGACTCCGACAGTCACAAATATCAAAAGAAAAAAGCGTATATACACACAAACTATTATAGATTTTTGTTTCTATAATTTTTTTTTTTATCAAACTGCCTACACTAATTAAGATAGATAGATAGTCTACATTTGAATATACTATAATATTTGGACGTGTGTTGTGTCACGGTCTTTCTTGCGTGTTGCACATGACCACATGAACCTCTACACCATTTTCATCATGCTTTTATGTTATTTTGTTAATATTACATGTTATGGTAGTTTCCTTCATTTTTATTCAATTATGGTCTAAAATGTATTATAGGGGTATGACTTATTGGAGCTTCCTTCCTATTAAGTGATTATATGATGAATGCAAGCTAGTTGTTGCGTCTCTTATTGCATCTTGTCATATACTTTTCAAAGACAAAACCTATTTCAAAACGTTATTTCTCTCTTTTGAAAATATTTCTCGAGGCCCGTGGGGGAGGTTGGCCCTGTCGTGCCACCCGCTCTGCGATTTTTGTTTGACTGACTTGCTCGCCGGGTTAGAGCAAGTGCCTCACGATCGCTTTGCAATGACAACACAGTTGGATCGTTACATGTTGCACGATTAATGCATTTTAATAAAAGATAAGTTGTTATTTTCATAGTGTTATTTTCATATTTGAACGTGGCACGTTTATTACATTTTAATCAAAAATAAGTTATTATTTTTGCAAATATATGAATAAATACTATTCTTAGCTACTTATGTGATGATTTGTGTATATATATATATGATATACGGATAAAATTCATCGTCATATTACAATAATTTAAAATTTATTTTTTATAACTTCCTGTCCATTATATTTAATGAAAATCAAAAGGTATGAATTTTTAAATATATGATGATATAATAGCTGGAAATAAAACTAATGAATGTATATAGTTTGAGGAGGGAATAACAAATGAACCAAAATGATAGTTTTTTTTTTTTTTTTTTTTTGAATAGTGATGAATAAGTTATAATATGTGGTTTAAGTAGTTTTATTGTAAAGTTAGTGAATACATGAGTTTTAATTAGGACGAAACGGGTAGTCGGTCCAATAAGATGGATGCCCACACTTTCTAACATGGTATCAGAGCCCATTAAGCCCAAACGGGTAGTCGGTCCAATAAAATGAAA
>JBBMEG010000004.1:3969757-3984807 GCA_037832605.1 Cyclanthera cordifolia
GTTAAAAAAAAGGGAGGAACAAGAATGAAAAGACTTGAGAATGATTCCCAAAAAAAAAAAAAAAAAAAAAAAAAAAAAAAAAAAAAAAAAAATCAAGTTCTCTAAACTAGTAAACTTTTTATTTCTCTTTTTTATTTTAGTTTCTAACTATTTCCTTATTGACTTCACATTCTATATATTTTGTGAATGAAAACATCTAACCAAACGAAGAATAGATGCAGTAATGAAATAACAAAGAGTTAGATGGTAAAGGGAGATGACTCAAGCAAGTATATGGTTCGACCAAACTTGGGAGTGCACAACTAAAAGAAGTTAGTGCATTCATTCTCTTTCTCTTCTTATAGGAAGTTACAAAATTCATTCACAATCACTTTACAAGCATCCATATTAATTTTATGCACATAAGCATCCTTTCATACTCACTTTTATTATTTTTTATTGTAGTGAATTGCATAGTTGTTTCCTTGATTATGATAACTTATTGGGTAGTTAGGAAATTGACCTGTCTGTTTCAGGTTACTTGAATTAGTTATTAATCTTTAAAATGTTCTAAATAGATGCAAGTATATATACTGACTTAAACCAATATGCATAATTATTTTGAAAAAAAAAAATTCATCTTTGTACATAGTTGAATTGATTGTCAGGTTAGAAATGAACTCAAAGCTTGTTAATTTTAGCTGAAGGCCCTAAGTATTTCTCATGTAGCTTTGAATGTTGTATGATGAGTCGAATCTCTTTAGAATTTAAAGCATGTAGACATCTTGATTTAGATGGTTTATGTTCAACAACTCAATATTCAAAGCCTATTGGTGGTCTTAATGTCATAGTTTCTTTCCTTTGGCAATTGATAAGAAGAATGAAAGTTCACTAACATATCATTCTAGAACATTTATCACCTATTGGAATTCAAACTCGCCCCCAACATCTTTGCACTCCTTTAACCTTATCATGTTACCCCTATAGGATTTAAGAACTTCTAAAATTGAAGATTTATATATCGATCATTTCCACGTGCTCTATCCTTACTCATATGTTTCTTATGAGTATTTCAAACAAAACCTCACTTAGAATTACTATATGTTACGAATTCATATTTTTAGAATTTATACGATTGAACTACTGAAAAATAAGGAGCACCTTCTTTTTATGGACTCAATCTTTAGATCTTCAAAGTTGAGAATCTTTAACATCAGGGTGCTTACGATCGAACTGCTGAAAAATAAGGTGCACCTTCTTTTTCAGTGGATCAATCGTAAAAACTTCAAAATTAAGCGTGCTCAACTTGGAGGAATTCTAGGATGAACAGCTAAAAATTTTATAAAGGATCATGCGAGTGCAAAAATATATTTACTGATTAAAATTTTTTGCATACATTTGATTAGGAAAAACTTTTGCTCTATTTTACTTCTTGTCTTTCTTCTTTAGGCTTGACTCCAAGTCTTTCCCAATTAGAAACTTGAATCATTTTGGCATATTGAAACTACAATTAGCTTTCCTTTTTTTTGTTACTTGAATCTTGCCCTGTTACCAGTATAATAACATCCATTTTCATCCAAATCTCCATATGAGATTATATTCCTTCTTATCGTAGTAACATACTTCACATCTTTTAAAAGAACCTTACAGTTGTATAAAAGTTTGAGAACCACTGAGCTTTCCTCAACGCCTTCACTAGTATAGCTGTCTCCCACTTAAACTTAGCTTGATTCTTGGTTTAATTCCACTATTTGATTCTTGGTTTAATTCCACTCCTTAAACCATCCCTTGTTGGTTCTCATATTATTGGTTCTTCGGGAGTTCAAGATCCAGTAAATATTTCCCTCGATTTCTAATCTTATGATATTTCCATTAGGCACAAACAATTTCTCGGTAATGTTATAGTTCTCCATTTTCGAGTCATTTGAATAATCCACTTTCCTTTTGATATTTGTGTGATAGCTTTCTTCCTTCCTTTTCTTCTATACTTGTTTCTTCTTCTAAGGCATTCTCTCTTGAATTGTCGTTTCTTATGATAAACAAAGCACTTGAAGTTTAATTTCTCTTTAATTTCCAGATTGCTCCTTGTTGAATTTTTGCTTCTCTGAAAAGCTCTTTCCATTAGGAAACGATGCCTTAGATCTTGCAGTTCATGGCATTAACGATAGTGTTTAGGTGAAATTTTCTTTTCTATACTTCAACAATTTGTAAGCATCATGAAGAGAGTAAATGATGACAACATCTTCATTTTCAAGTTCTAGTTTATCTCTTGATCTATTAAAATAAGAAATCGGCTCTTTGAATTATCTAAGAGTTGGATTAACCACATAACTTCACACGTCACTTGAGCTATAATCCTATACTCTGACTCGGTACCAGAGCCAGACACCATGTTCTGCTTCTTACTCTTCCATGATACTAGATTTCCTTCTATAAATACAGTATTCCGAAGTCGACCTCCTATCTTTCTTAGATCCTACCCATTCGACATCTGAAAAATACTCAATATCCATATGTCTATGATTCTTATACATCACTCCTTTACCTTGTGCGGATTTTAAACAACCTAAAATTTGTTCTATAGCTGTCTAATGATATGTTGTTATAGCTGACATAAACTGACTAACTACACTGGCAGGATATGATATCTCTAGCTTTGTAACACTTTAAGTAATTTAATTTTCCAACCATTCTTCGATAGTGCATAGGGTCTAAAAAATCATTCCTTTTTTTTAACCTAGTTGCAAATTGTGAACCATTGGCGTACAACACGGTTTCACAGTTAACTTTCTTGTGCCAGTCAACAAATCTATGACATATTTTCATTAGGATAGGATAACTCCTGTCTTATTCATCATAACTTCAATACCTAAGAAATATTTAAGAGTTCCAAGATCCTTAGGATAAAACTGCCTGTGAAGGAAGGATTCCAACGAGGTCATACCTAAAATATCATCCATAGTGATGACTATATCATTAGCATATACTACTAGAAAAAACACAAAATGATTAGAAAAACTTTTCTTCATTCCAAACTTACCTAAGACCTGACTAAACTTACCATACCACGCCTGAGGGATTTATTTTATACCGTACAACGATTTCTGAAGCTTTACACACCTTGGAATTTTCCCCCTGAACAACAAATTCAGGCGGTTGCTTCATTTAAACCTCCTTCTCCAGGTCACCATGTAGAAAGACATTCTTAATATCAAGTTTATATAACAACAAAAAATTCGAAGTTGCATAGAAATAAACAAGCGAATAGACGTTATCTTAGCAAACGAAGAAAAAATATCACTATAATCAACTCCATAAGTCTGAGCATGGTTCTTAGCAACTAAGCGTATTTTTGGTCGTGCCACTGATCCATCTGAGTTTACCTTGACAACAAACACCCGCTTACACCCAATCCTTTGCTTGTCTAGTGGTCGATCTAGTAACTCCAATCATCGCCCACTTACACAGAATGCGACCGTGACACATGGTTTGCGTAGGGATGGGCACGGGCGCATCCATCTCAATATTGCTCTACACCTGAAAAGGAAATAATAATGGTGAGTATTGGGAAATACTCTATAAGAACCCCTACATATTGTACAAAATGCATACGTTAGCCTAGCATTTAAATAAACAATCACATACAACATCTACAACCTGACACTTGAGAGCATAATCCCAAGCACAAGTCAGCCCATGTCACTGACCTCTATCAGGTGACTAAGTTAGCTTAGGGACTTATGCTCTAACTCAACAGTCAATAGGAATCTTGAGCTCATTAGCTCTAAGCTCGGGTATCTCCAAGACTTAGCTCACAAGTATCAAATGACCCTAGAATTTAAACTGTCATCAACTACACACATGGCCATAGCTCAAATGGCACATAGGTGGTTCGAGCTCAATGGAACATAACTAATCCACGCTTAATGGAACATAACTAGTCCTTAATAAATGGAAAATCAACTGGTCCTGACTATTTGGGAGCTCAACTGGTCCTGATTAAATAGGAACTCAACTAGCCCCGACTATATAGAAACTAGTTTGAACAAGAGAACTGATACGACTTCAAGCTTGATATCCTAAAACTAGTCAAATAGACATAACAATCCAATGTTCATGTTAACCAAGAAATAATGTCCTAGCTCTTACCTCGTATCCCATAATACTGAACAGTAATTAGCACGTAGTAACAAATAATAGATAATCAGTAATAATAAACAACTCATGAAAAGGCAACTGACTACTTGGCTCTAGTGTTCCTATCGTACATGTTTAAATCAAGCATCAACAGATAAGTTCAGTAGTTACAAGATAACTGCCAAGTTAACACATCATAAATTCAGTAATTACTTCGTCTAAGGTAAGCTCCAAACCTTATACTTGGTCCTTGTTAAAAAGTACGTTTATTTTATTTCTTTAATGATGCGTACTTGTTATGTTTATTACAGATTGAAACTGCATTATGCTTTCTTTCCAATCCTAGGTTGCTAACTTTTGTATAATTTTTGAACAATTCAACAATTTGTATATACGACTTAAATGACTACTTTTAACTTTATGTAAGAAATGTTTAGACTGTGACAATTATTTGTATACTAGTAACTCTGTTGTATCTTGGCAACATTTTTTTTCGAAGTTATATAATATCGTTGCAGTACTATTTCATGTTTTACGAATGAATTAAAAAAAAACCAAAATAAGTGTTAATGAACAGTACAAACTAGTTTCTGAGTTCATCCATGCACATAATAAAGAAATCTAACCAAGTTCTTTTATTTTCTCATATTGCACATTATGTTCAATCATTTGTGTGTATTTCCTATTTTTATAATTAGTTTAAATTCTAGAACTTCAATTTATAAAATTTAGGAGTTGTATGACTTAGATCCTAAGATTAAGAAAGAAGACCACTTGTTAGTAAGTTGAGAATATGTGATTCTTAGTTAGTTGAGAACATGTAGTCATGGTTGAATAGTGCTAAATTAGTCACTACTTTTTAGGAATTAGTTGCTAAGTTTAGAAGGTTAGTTTTACTTTCAAACCTTGTATGTTTTTTTTCTATATAAAGGAGACATTGTACATAGAACACAGACAAAATACAAGAAATCCTTTATTTTATCTAATACTTTGTAAGTTAAACTAAATTTTCTTTGCTAGTTTGACGTTGGCACATTGAATGGTGATCTTAGGTCCTATATTCAATATAAGTGATAAATATGTAGCATATATTAAATTTGGAAGCCGTAGGTATTAGTTTGAGTGGTGTGACTTTATCTCGAGCTGTTCTTAGTCCTTTTATTTTTATATTTTTTCCTTTTCGATTCTCACTTGTGTAATTGTGTTTTTAAGCAATTATTCAACAAAAGTCTATCACCTTGGAAGTTAACTCTGAAGATGAAAATGTTCTTGATGAAGATGATATTGCATATCTTTCACATAAGTATAGAAATTTCATCAAGAAGAAGAAAAAAGATGAGGTAGCTATGAATGCAAGAAACCGAGTCATATAAGAACGGATTGTCCTCTCCTCAAATCATTAAAGAAATCCAAGAAGATAAAATGAAAGCTACTTGGGATGATAGTGATGAAACTAAAAGTGGATGTGATGAAGTGGCAGATTTTTGCTTCATGGCTCATAGTGAATGAGCATCGTGTTGTTGATGAAATAAACGTTTCTTGTGATAAACATGCTATTGATTGTGTTAAAAAAATACCTACATGATAAAGTTAGATTTCTTGAGCAAAATTATTGTGAAAAAAGATAGTTTAATTAAATTGTTCAAAGAAAATGAATTAATTTTTTTGCAAAAACTTCATCAAGTTAAAGAGTCAATAAAAAAGTTAATATGTACACAAAAATTGGATAAAAGTGGTATTGGATACATTGATGAATTTTCTACTAACTTCTCAAACAACTGTTGTTAAAGTACCACCTATTATATCTAACCTTAAAATGCCTAAACTTGTGTTCAACCATGATAAATCTAATTTTGTACCTATATGTCATTATTGTGGTGATGAGGGTCATATAAGACCTAAGTATTTTAAATTAAAATATGCTAATACTACCTGAAGAAGAAATTTTTCTCTAAAAGCAATGTTTCACAATACTTCAAACAAGAATTTTTCTAAGAAAAATATAGTGATAAATTTATTTTATTAGATAATTCATTGCATAATGTTACTTGTTTTTTCTTGTGACAAGTATGGACATTAAGCTTATCCTTGTTTCTTGTCTAAATCAAATATTGAAAATGTGGATGCAAAAATAAAATTGATTCCAAAATTTGGAAATGCTAACATTTTATGACTCAAACAAATATGGGTACCGAAGGATCAAAGTTAGATATTTGTTTGTAGGTTTGTTTGAAAGCCTAAAAAAAAAGAAAAAAAAGAAGGTAATTGGCTAATCCAAATTTGTAAATCTTATAAAAAAAATGGAGGTTTAGTAACTTTTGGTGATAATAAGATATGTAAAATAATTGGTAAATGTAGTGTAGGTAATGTGATACTTCTACCTTGATTGAAAATGTGCTTTTAGTTGACAGTTTGAAGCATGATTTACTTAATATTAGTCAATTATGTGGTAAAGGATTTAGACTTATGTTTGATAAAAAAAAATTCATAATTGAAAATGCTAGTGATAGAAAAGTTTTATTTGTTAGGAATATAGATTAAAATGTCTATATTATTAATTTGGATGATTTTTTATTAGTGATATATGTTTTTCGACTTTGCATAATGATTCTTGGTTATGGATAAGAAGACTAGGACATGCTACATTGGTTATGGCATACACATTTAATTTCTAATATTTCAAAAAGTTCCTTGGTTAGAAGTCTTCCCAGAGTTAAATTTGAAAAAGATAAAATTTGTGACGCTTGTCAAATGGGTAAGCAAACTAAATCATCCTTCAAATCTAAAAATGTGATAACTACTTCTAGATCTCTTCAACTATTAACATAGATTTATTTGACCCTTCTAAAATTGCTAGTTTTGGAGAAAATTATTATGCTTTCGTTATTGTTGATGATTTTTTAAGATATACTTGGGTTTTGATTATGATACATAAAAGACGATGCTTCAAAGAGTTTTGTTAGTTTTAGAAAAAGAGTTCAAAATTAAAAAAAAAAAATCTTATTTCTAAAAAATAATAGTTGTTGATGCCAAAAAATGGTCAACTAGGATCAACGATCCAATTTATTTACCAAAGACGATTTTTCCTGTAAAACAACGAATATTAGGCATACTGATGTGGTGTGAGCCATAGTGCCTCTGATGCTTAAGTCATGGTTCTTTGGGAGTATTTTAGAGAGAGAGCTTAAGAGCTTAGCCATGGCATATAAAGCTTAGTAGCATATTTCAGCTTAACCCAACTTAGATTGAAATGACACTCGGACTCGTAAATGTTGCAGCTCACTTAATGGTGGCTTAATGGTCAGTAGTTTGTAACATTAGCCATTAAGTTGGGAATGAATACCAACGTAACCCCTGACCGTACACTTAAGAGGTGTAATGGTCTTGTCTTGTTGGTTACTTGCACTCAGCCAACCTTTTGCAGGTCCTCACCTCCATGGCCGACCCCTTAAGGTTGTGGGCCCTCTCGATGTAACTCCAGAAATTACCTTTTAGGGGTCCAACAACTTAGAATGTTACTTCGACTCGGTCGGCTCTTAAGGGAGCCTTAACTTCCACGACTTTCTCCCTTTTAGTGGATGTTCACCTTCAACCGTCCCTTCAGCGATTGACTTTAAACTTGGTCAATCATGACCTCCATGGCTTGCCCCCCTTAGGGGGAGTGTTCACCTTCGGTATAACTTCTGGTCGTTATCGGTAAATCTAGTTGTCACTTGGACTCGGCCGGTTCTTAGGGGAGCACTAACCTCCACGACTTTCTCCTTCTTAGCGGGTGTTCACCTTCGGTCGTCCCCTTAGGGATCGGGTTTGGACATGGTCAATAATTACCTTCATGGCTTGCCCACTCTAAGGGGGATGTTCACCTTTGACGTAACTCATGGCCGTTATCGGCAGATCTGGTCGTCACTTGGACTCCATCGACTCCAAAGGAGTGATAACGTCCACATCATTCTTCCTAGGGGGTGTTCGTCTTCTTTAGCCAACCCCGAGAAGGTCGACTCCTAGGGGTTTGAGGCCTTCCTTGGCTGACCCCCAGGGGTTTTAGCCAACTTTGACCGACCCATGAGAGGTCCTAGCCTATTTTGGCCGACCCCTATGAGGGGTCAAGGTAGTTTGGCCGACCCCCGGGGGTCTTGATGGGCTTGGCCAACCCTCTGAGAGCTGTGCCTTCCCTTGGCCTACCCTCGAGGGTCGGGATGGAGTTGGCCAAACCTTTAGGGGTTATGGCCACCCTAGGGCCTACTCTCGCAGTGTTGGGATAGACTTGGTCGACCTCTAGGTGGTCTGCATGGGCTTGACCGACCTCCAAGGTCTTCGAACACCCTTTGGCCGACCACCGGGGAATCCCGAAATCTTTTGGCATACCTTTGAGGTATTTTGGCACCCTTTAATCGAACCCCGGGGACTCTCCACATCCTTTGACTGATCCCCGGGGGTCTTGGCCTTGTCCGAGTATTTCGAGATATTTGAGCCTATAACATTACCCCTACTCTTCATTTTCAAACTTCATTTGTTTCCGTAGTTTGAAGAGTAGTTTGTTGCTAAGAAGGTTCTCTTTTTCAGAGACTTACCATTTTTAACCATTTTCTAAAATTTTGTCAAAGTATGTTCTCCTTTTGGACTTTCACCTCTTTTGGGCACTTTTTCAAAAATTGCAGCTAAGTAGGCTCTTTTTTTAGAGTGTCACTCTTTTAGGCATTCTTTTTAAAACTTTGGCCAAGTAGGCTCCCTTTGCATATACTCACCATCCTTTGGATCTTTTCTGCCAAGTAGGCTTCATTTCCAGAGACTTACTACGCTTTGAATTTTTTCTACCAAGGAGCCTCTCTTTTTAGAGACTCATTACCCTTTGGCTTTTTTCGGCCAAGTGGGCTCTCTTTTCGAAGACTCATTATCCTTTTACTCTTTTTCCCCAAGTAGGCTCCCTTTTTAGAGACTTGCCACCGTTTAGCACATTTTTTGAATTTTTTGCCAAGTAGGCTCACTTTTCAGAGACTTACTACATTTAGGCACCTTTTCAAATTTTAGGCTAGGTAGGCCTCTTAGTAGAGACTCGCCCTCTTTAGGCTCTTTCTTTAAACATTAGGCTAGTTAGACTCTCTTTGTATAAACTTGTCTGTTTAAGCACCTTTCGAACTTTTAGGCTATCTAGGCTCTCTTTGCAGAGACTTGCCCCTTTAAGCACCTTTCGAACTTTTTGGCTTCTTAAGCTTTCTTTGTAGAGACTTGCCCTTTTAAGCACCCTTCCGAGTCTTTAGGCTTCTTTGCAGATACATTCTTGAAATTTCTCATGGATTCTTTGTCTGGCCATAAGGATGAAGTATGCCTTACCTTAGCCTCTTTTTTCTCAAAAGAGGACTCGGCGTAAGGTCTTGGTAGTTGGGTATGAGTTTGAACCAGTTGCATCAACAGTGAACCACCATGACTTAGATGGCTTAGGGCGGAGTACTTTACTTCGTCCAATGTGACCCTTGGGCTTTCTACCGAGAAGGAAGTGTACAACAAGCCTCTTCTGGGTGCCTTGGCGCTTTATGTCACCATATGAGAGAGGGGTTAAGTGGCCTCTAACTTCTTCTCTTCAGGAATTTTTGTACATTGATAGGTTGGCTTAGGCGTAGGTGGCTCCCAGTACTTGGAAACGTGTTCTTTAGAGTCCACCACCTATGGAGGTATACCGGCTTCGAATGCTTCTTTAGTGCCTGGGACCTTCTTTCCTTGTTTTTAGGTCTCCCACCAATGGTATGGTGGACCTTATTTCGAGGACTGCTTGTTTCCTTGTAGTTTTTGGATGGCATGCCTTTATGCACTTTGCTTCAGCTTCTTAACACCTTTTAGAGGACTTGAGCCATACACGCTCCTCTTGGTCTTCCAGCATCAATCAACTCAAGTGAGACTTGGCCCAAGCTCGTGAGGCTTAGCATGTAGGTAAGGTCGCCTTGGTGACTTTCAGACTTCCTCTATGGCTGCCCAAAGTCTTGTTGCTTGTACTCACAAGGAACACTCATCTACCGCCACTTGGCTTTGTCAGGAGTTTGACTTCTGCTAAAATAAAGGTGTAGAATGCCTCATACTAGTCAATTTAGTCAAAGGCTCTCCTACCTTTGTAACATTGGAGAACAATTGTGGCACGACTACTATCGGTTGGGCGCTAAACCGAATTAAAGAATGAGTTAGCCATGATACCATCTTGCCTCTCTTTAAGTCATTTTTCCCCACAATTGCAGCAAAGGTTGCTGACCTTTCTTTTTCGGCCTTCGAGTCTAAACTTCTTAGGGATCTAGTGAAGGCTGCTTATGATTCCCGCATCTTCCAAGGTATGCCTGAAAATGACCTTCTGGTTCGGGCTTCTCCAGCTAGAAGTGAATTTTTCCAAGCTGGACTCAGTAGGCCTAGTTCTAGTAGGCACAACACTTGATGACTTTGTTGTTTTTCAAGGACTCCTTTTATTTTCAAAATAAGAACATTTTTAATTGAATGTTGATCAATTCTCTACTCTTGCTTACCTGCGATTTAAGCTTTGAAGTATTATAAATCAATAGACCTATAGCTTAAATTTTGAGAGCTTTTCATAGAATGATAAAACAATCTTTATTGTTAATACTCGTTGGAAAATTGGAGTACAGTTTATTGAAAAATATTTCTCAAATGTACATGATCCAAGGATGGAGATCTTATTTCACTCCATGCCTTCAAGGTAATGGGTTTTGGGCAGGCGACTTTGGTGACCTCGTAAGGTCATTTCCAATGCGACCCAGGGACTCAATTGTCGAACTCTTGTTATCTTTAGGTGGCTTGCACCTCTTCTTTCTTCTAGGAGATCCAAACTCATCGGGAGCTGTTAGTCATTTTGTTATGTGTCAAAAGACATAACTCATGGAGATGAGAGGTTTATCTCAACTGGGTTGCTACTTCCGTCCTAAATGCTAAAGGGTAGGGGGTCTTCATGTTCTGGGTGCTTGTAGGGGCTCTTCCAACCATGACCCTTCCAAGCTTTCGAGCTTAGTCTTGAGGCTCTTCTTTAGCAAGACAATGTTAGAGTGTCATTCGGAGTAAAGTACTTCCCGAATGGACTTTGTTTGGATTATTTTCTTTAGGAGGGATATCAAATCTATTCTTGAGGATTGACTTTCCCCAGGTACTATCTTTGCGACAGCCACACCTAGGACCAATTTCTCTTCTATAACTCTTACCCGCAATTTAGTTTGTGGTCTCGGTTGACATTGAGTCGATGGACCATAACTGTTGAGTCTACCCTGCATGTTGTCGGTTGTCTAGGCAAATATTTCAGCATTCTTTCTAAGAACGTTATAAGACTCTCTCTTTGCTCTAGTCTAGGCCGGTATCGACGCTAATCACTTAGGCTTCGCTCAGCATGATCATAACCTCGAATCTTTCTACAATCTCTTCTTTGCCTAATTGAGCTCCTTTAAGAGAAGTGCTCAAGCCTATTTCTAAGGATTGGCTTTTTTCAGGCGCTATATTTCAGATAGTATTTCCTAGGATAAATTCCCCATCTATAGCTCTTGTTGGACATGCCTCCTGTAGGTTCTCATTCCACGGTCTGTTTCTAAATCTGATCCCGTTACAAGGCCACTTAGAACTTTCGGATGCTAAGTACAAGTTCTTTGTAGGTTGCTTTGCAGTTGGCTGCTCCTAACTGAATGTGATATGGAACGACTTCCTCCACTTCGAGAGGCTACTTGGTGCACCAAGTGCTCATTTCTTCGATCGTTACCCCCCCAATCGAGAACGATCGATCGTTCTTGGATGTTGGGAGGGAACCTCTCTCGAAGCCTTGGTGGTTAGGGCTTTCTCTCTCGTTGGGTCCTACACTAAAGAGGTAGATCCTTCCACTCTGGCTTGCTTCGTGACAGCCTACCACCCCTTGTGGTGCATGCTCATTCTCAACAAGGACAGCCTGAGTTGGATAAGGTTGTTCGAGTAAATCAATCAACCAACCAAGGTTCTCCGCCATTTCTTCTACATGTTCTTTCAGGTGGTTCTCGACTGGACCTTGCTCCCGTCTCTTGGCAGCAACTCTCTTTGGAGCATGCTCGTCGTCTGACTCTCCGTCCACGACGTGATTTGCGACTAAGGTTGTTTGTCATCTTAAAAGAAAAACGAAAGAGTCTTGCTTTACGCGTAGAACACAAAATCGTACCCCACAGACGACGCTAAGTATTGATGCAAAAGAATGGTCAATTGGGATCAACAGTATAATTTATTCACAGGGCCTCCGATGCCTAAGTCAGTAGAGTATTTTGAGAGTATTTTAGAGAGATAGAACTTAAGAGCTTAGCCCTGGCTTACAAAGCTTAGTAGCATATTTCAGCTTAACCCAACTTAGATTCAAATGAAGGATGACTTGACATTTTATTGCAGTCGGACTCGTAACCGCTGCAGCTCACTTAATGATGGCTTAATGGTCAGCCATTTGTAACGTCAGCTATTAAGTCGTGAATGAATACCAGCGTAACCCCTGATCATTACACTTAAGAGGTGTAATTGTCTTGTCTTAGAGGTTACTTGGACTCGAACAACCTTTGTATTTTCTCACCTCTATGGCTGACCGTTAAGGTTGTAAGCCTTCTCGGTGTAGTTTCCCACCTCCATGGCTTTCCCCTTGGAGTGTCTGCCTTTGGCCGTCTCCTCAAGGATAGGTTATGGACTTGGTTAATAACGACCTTCATGGCTTGTCATCCTAAGAGGGTGTTCACCTTCGACGTAACTCCTAGCTATTATCGGCAAATTCACTCGTCACTTGAACTGGGTCGGCTCTTAGGGAAGCCCTGACCTCCACTACTTTACTCCCTTATGGGGTGTTTGCCTTCGATCGTCCCCTCGGGGGAGAGGGTGTTCACCTTCAGCGTAACACTTGGCCGCTATCGGCGGATCGAGTTGTCACTTGGACACGATCGACTCTTAGGGGAGTCTTAACCTCATGACTTTCCCCCTACGGGGTGTTCACCTTCTTTGGTCGACCTCGAGAGAGTCGAGGCTGCAAGAGCCAACCCCGAGGGGGTCGAGGCCTTTCTTGGCTGACACCCAGAGGGGCCGGTCTTACTTGGCCAACCCCCGAAGGGTCCTGGCCTATTTTGGCTGACCCTCGGGAATCGGGATGGAGTTGGCCGACCCCATAGGGGTTGTGGCCATCCTTTGGCCAACCCCAATTGGCCGACCCGCGAGGTCGTTCAGCACCTTTTGGCCAACCCCAGGGACTCTGAGCATCCTTTAACTGACCCTCGGGGTCTTCCGGCACCTTTTGGCCGACCCCCGAGGACTTCCGGTATCCTTTGGTTGATTCTCGGGGGTTTTTCGGCACCCTTTGGCTGACCCTTGGAGACTCCGGACATCCATGGGCCAACCCGAGGGCGGTCCTGGCCTTGCCCGAGCATTTCGAGATTTTTTAGCCTATAATAGGAGTGATCATGGAGAAGAATTTGATAACATTGCATTTTAAAAAAAATTGTGAAGGAAATGATTTTTTTCCTAGCTTTTCCGCTCCAAGAACTCCTCAACAAAATGGTGTATTTGTAATGAAAAATCGTACTTTACAAAAATTTGCTAGATCTATGTTACATGAATAAAATTTGCCTAAATATTATTTGGCAAAAGTCATTAATTGCAATTTGTTATGTTTTAAATAGAGTTTAATTGGGTCTTTTTTAGATAAAACACCTTATTAGCTTTAACAAAGTCCCAGATATTGAATATTTCAATGTTTTTGGTTGCAAATGTTTTATTTTTAGAACAAAGAAAAACTTGACAATTTTTATTCTAAGACGAATGTTGATATTTTTCTTGGGTATTCATCTACTACTAAATCATATAGAGTTTTCAATAAGAGCATTAACTATTGAGGAATCCACGCATGTTGTGTTTGATGAATCTTACAAAAATGTTTCTGATAAGGTCTTTGGGTGGTGATGATTTAGAAGAAAATTTTGGAGTTTTACTTGTTAGTGGAAAAAGGCAAGGAGATTGTCTCATGTAAGGAAGAAACAAGCCTTAATGAAAAGAAGCAAGAACATTATTCATCAATGCCTAAAGAATAGAGGTATGCTCCAGCTCGTCCCAAGGACTTAATTCTTGGTGATCTTGAATAAGGTGTGAAAACTCGTTCGTCTTTTAATTTATTTAAAAATTTTGCCTTTGTTTCTCAAATTGAACTAATTTTTTTTTTAAGGATGCCCAAACTGATGAATTTTGGATTTTACCTATGTAAGAAGAATTAAATCAATTTGAAATAAACAAAGTTTGGAAATTAGTCTATAGGCCTTCTAATATTTTTATTATTGGGACTAAATGGGTCTTTAGAAATAAAATGGATGAAAATGAAAACATAATTTGAAATAAAATTAGGCTTGTAGCTTAAGTTTATTCTTAAGAGGAAGGAATAGATTTTGAAGAAGTTTTTGCACCGGTTGCTAGATTAGAAGCTATTGGATTTTGCTTCTTATAAAAAATTATTTAGTATTAAATGAATATAAAAAGCACATATTTAAATCTTTACACTATGGAGGAAGTTTATGTAGAACAACCTCCCGACTTTGAAAGCTTTGATTTTCCTAATCATGTCTATTAATTTCAAACGGCTCTTTAAGATTTATATGGTAAACTTAGTATTTTTGTTCTTAAAAATGACTTTAAAATTGGTCAACTTAATTCCACTCTTTTTATTAAGGCTAAGGAGAATGGTATGCTTTTAGTGCAAATTTATGTAGATGATATTATTTCTTTTGTTCTACTAATCCTTCCCTCTATGGGGAATTTTTAAGTGTATGCATAATGAGTTCGAGATGAGTATGATGAGAGAATGATAAGCTCCAAGGTTGCTTGGTTTTACAAAGCTAGAAATCCTTCTAGGATCCTTGTAAAATCTCACAAATATGAAAAACTCAACACTCGATCCCAACCAAGAGTTAAGTTAGAAT
>JBBMEG010000004.1:3986561-4009820 GCA_037832605.1 Cyclanthera cordifolia
TATATATAATTGATTAGAGACTAAACATGGTTCCTATTGTATTTCATTTGATTTAATAAAATTGAATAAATCATCTATTTTTTTCAAATTTCTAACTTATTAATTAATTTAATATCAAGTTCATAATAAACTAAAAAAAGTTTAAGAAAAAAAAAATAGCTCTAATGTAAATTAAAACAAGTTGTAACACCATATTTTCATACTATGTCTTCATCATTTAGCAAAGAGAATTGGATTAATCAAAACATTCTTATAATTAATACTCTTAAATATTAGATTGTAATTCGACAATAGGATATAACATGTTAGGTAAGCGTTTGTAGTATCAATTCTAGAATCTTAAATCGTAGATTAGAGTTTCAAGAAGTCTTCATTTGTTCATTTGGAAACTTCTTTATAAATTTATTTGGATCTTGATCTTCAAAGTGAATGTAAGCAGATTTTGGGAAACCAGTACTGATCTTCACCTTGCGTCAACTTTCTATCTATTTACTTCTCGGCAAGTTTGATTGTGTATTTTTCCTTGTTTGTTATCGATAAGAGAGAAAGAAGAAGAAAGAAAGATTTCGATCATATCATCGTACTTGTGTTGTTTGCTGAGTATTGATTCATTCGATTATATTCTTTCAAAAGAGAGAAATCAAAAAGAAAGTATCATCATTTGTGTGAGTTTTGGACTTCTTGATCGATCAAATTCTCCAAATCTCAACATCTAATGACATTATATACAACCTAATAATTGAGGTGATTGGATTTAGATCTCGAACAAGAAAAGTTGAACTTCTTGTTTATTTTTAGTACTATCACAACCTCTCCCACGTACAACTCCTTAATTGTCAACCTCTTTTTCCAACATCCGATCAAAAACTTCATCTAAAATAAATATTTTCTCTCCTAAACACTAATCTCCAAAAAATGTTTTTGCAACATATTTTCTCTAAAACACCATTAATTCTAAAACAAGTAACTTCATATGATCACCAAATCACTCAGTTTCATCTTCTTCCTCGAAATCCAATCACCCACGAGAGTGTAAAGATTACAAATTAGAAAATCTCGTCCTCGATTAATCTCGATGAATTAAAAAGTAATTAAAAATAAAAAAGGAAAAAGAGAGGAAAGTCAAATTAGGTCATTAAAGTGAAAGCATGACATTATATGTTTGTTTGTTTCTCTAAGGAAGAAGGAGAAAAGAGAAAAGTGAACAACCCCAACGTGTGAAACAAAATGGAACTCCTATAATAATAATAATAACATGGCCGTACGTGTGTTCATTTTATTTCCCCTTTTTCTTTTTTAAATCTAAATTAAAAAAAAAAAAACCTTTATTTATTTATTTATTTATTTTATATATTTATTGTCTCCCTTTGAAAACAACATCAAACGGGAAACCCTCCTAATTATCTTCTTGGGAACATCTTTTTCTTCTCTTAAGAACAACCCCAAATTTAATTTCCTTCAATATTTCTCCTCCCAATTTTTATTCCACAAAAAAAAAAAATGAAGAAAAAAAGAAAAAAAGAAACCTTTCGAAATCGTCATCGTCTTCGTCGTCATCATCATCAAGCTTCTGGCTCCCATTTGAAGTGTTAATTACAGAAGAACAAGAACAAGAACAAGAACAAGAAACACAAACCAGACCAACTTTGTCTGATCAACGGCGGCGTACATGGGAAAGCCAGGCATTTTTTTTTTCTTTTTTTTTTTTAATTTTAAATTTATTGTTCTAATTTTGCTTCAATTTCCTCATGATTTTATGTGGGTTTCTTTAAAGTTTCTTCCTTTTTTCTGGAAATATTATTGCTGGTATTAATTAGAATACACATGAAGATTAATTAGTACTACTCAAATGAAATTAAACCATGTCTTAAGTTTCTAGTTTTTGTCATTCTCTCTCTCTCTCTCTTGTGTTATTTGGTTGATGATCATAATTAATTACCTAATTCTTTGAATTTGAATTTGATACCTTGTCTTCTAATAATGGTAGGTAAATCCAAAAAAAAAAAAAAAAAAAAAAAAAAAAGAAATATTGACTATTTTTTTTACGTATATTTTGTCTTAATAAGCTATATATATAGCTTTGTATATATCAACAAATTAATATCATACTATGTATATAATCTCTAGAAACTAGGCCTGTAAAACTCGTCTCCAATAGGACGGTAAATCTCGGATTAAAAAATTTCTAGAAACTAGGCCCGTAAAACTCGTCTCCAATGAGAGAGTGAATGAGATGAAAAAATTTCCGCAAACTAAAATAGTGAAGAGGACGAAAAATGTATTTCCATCTCGATTTTTCGCTAATATTATAATATTATTTTATGTATTTATACACAAAAAGTTTTAGAAATTTCATTTTTTTGGACTTTTTTTTTCTTTACATAATTAACTATTCATCAACTATTGAAAAAATTATCTAAATTATAATGAATTGATTTAAGACAGTTAAAGTTTGTAAAAATTTAGAAATATTAAAAATAAATGAGAAATAATTTCAGGAACTCAATTCCCGTAAATTTCCCACGAGTAATCTCCGTCAGTTTCTCGAAAAATTTCATGGTGAATTTTACGGGATGGAGATGGTAAAGTCATCCCGTCCCCGTCCCGTCGGGTTGGATATCTCTAAATTAATCTAATGTCTAGCTAATTTCTATGCACCCTCCAATTACATTTAAATTTCTCTCATTTATGTTCTTTCGTTTTTCATTTTCTCGTTTTTATTTCGTTTTTTTTTTTTAATTTTCTTTTGGATACTTTATTTAGAAAAAAAAGTTATTGTTAAATGAAATTTTAAGAAAAAGAGGCATAAATATTAATAAATTAGAGTAATAGTACGTGGAAATTAATTATATGGTAATAAAGTAAAGGCATTGCAGTCCGTGTTGGTGGGAAACTTAGGTCCAAAATTATACGCCATGCATTGCGCCCAAGAACCTTGTTGACTTCCCACCATTTATTTTCTCCTATAAAAATTAATTCTTTCTTCTTAAATTACTATTATTTTTTAATTTATGTGAGTATTTAATTAATTAGTTTTTATTTGTAACGCATGCGACTATTTTTTTTTTTAGTTATATAATAATTGAGGTCGAAGAACTCAAACTCATGATTTTCGAGTACATGAAGTAAATGAATATTGATGGTTGACAAAACAATTATTTAATCTTATTATATCAATTAGTTGTAAAAAAAATAAAAAAATAAAAATTTTTGGTAAATTATAATTTTTTTTTTGAAGTTAAATATTTAGAGTGGAAGACTCGAACCACAGATCAAACAGTGCATCTTTAATGTCAACTGAGCTAGTGCATATTTGGTAAATTATAAATTTAATCCTTATATTTTGAAGAAAGTTATAGTTTAGTTCTTATGATTTAAAAATCCAAACTTTAATTTCTATGGTTTTGAGAAATTTACAATTTAATCCTTATGAGTTGATAAAATAGAAAAAATAGTTTGTACTGATATTAATTGTTAGTGAATAAAATACGTAGAATTTAATTATTTATGTGTTTAATGATGAGAGTGTGCGATATGCAATTGATTTAACAAAAAAAAAAACTGTATAATTCAAATATCAGAAATTACATTCTAAACCTACTTTAGATGGATTAAAGTTTAGTGAGATTAAATTTTAACTTATTAATTTTTAAGTAATTGATCTAATAGAGTGAAATAGTGGTTCCTAATTAAAATTTTCAATTATGAACTATAGTTTTTAGTTAATCATTAAATGACTCAATAACCCATTATAATTAATTAATTAATGATAATTAATGAAGAAAAAGGTTGAATAAGATTTATTAATGGTCTGAGGGGCGATGAGATTAATTAGCAATAATAAAAGTTAATGTGTCGTGTGGATGTGAATTAGGTTTGTTTGTTTATGTATGTTTAGGTTTACGAGTCTGGGGAATAGGATTAAGACTTTGAATCCTCAATTACAAGAACCATTGAACTAATTTTTTATCTATTCAAGATATTTATTAAAATATAAAAATATAGCAAACTTCAATTTTTATAAATATAATATATACTTATCACTAGAGTTAATTGTGTTCATATCATCTCTTATTAAAAAAATTTTAATTTTAGTTTTTAAATCTAATAATGGAATTATATAGTTTTGAAAAAAAATAAAATTTAATCTAATATATGATTTAATAAAATCTAAAAATGTTAATTGATATTTTGTATTTAAATATTAATAGATATTTGATAGATGATATATATTTCGTTAATTAACACATATTTCCTAATTAATATATATCGATGGAAAATCAATAAAAATAAATCTTTTTTCTTAACTATTTATCAAATTTACGAGGATATCAGCACAAATAATGCATATTCAGTTCAATAAAAACGAAATTGAGATTCGAGTCAAGATTGATAAACCTTGAAGAAACATCATTTTGAAAAAACGCGTTGATGATCTCACTATTGTTTCACATTGAAAAAGTGAATAAATTTCCTAGATATAGGTAGTTTACTCTTCTCTCATCATCGATTGATTTTGAGATAATGTTATACTTTTTAATATACAAGTGATAGTTGATATAGTTAAATTTACTTTATTCATTAGCTTATTATGCTTTTGGTTAATTGACCGTTTAAACCTAATTATACAAAAATTAATAATGTTTTTTTCTCATAATTAAAAAAAATTTAATATCTTTATTATTCACTATCTTCAACAAATTATTAATGTTACAAAAATTAGTTATTTACGTGTCGATAACGACCTTATAAGTTAAATATCTTATTAGACAAAAAATGTATACTACTTACCCATGAATAGTTACGTTTCATACAATATTTTCCAGCGAATTCTAAAAAACTATGCCAACGAATAGTAAGCGAGAACATGGCAATTGTTGTCGTCGACATCAATAAGACGACGGTTTTTATCAATGTAGCTATCTACTTACATAAGATGACAGTAAACAAACACCGTCGAGTACATATAATGTACTATGAAGCAACAGCTAACGTCGCCATTGCCATATAGTGTGCCATAAAAATACGGAAGCTCCATGTTTGTCGTCATACGGTACTGTATTGTACGGTCTCATACATGTAACGACAGAATTCAAAAAGTCATGACGTAAGGCGACGGATATTCCAATACATCTTATAGTAGTATATACCATAAAGCGACAACGAGCCATCCATCGTCGCCAGACATAATTCGAACTTGATTGACATCAAAGAATAAGTGTATACAAAAGCCGCTGAAGAGCAGCAATAAGATATTCTTGCACACTAACATCAATCCAGGATTTTTTTTTTAGAACTTGACAGTATTGTATTAATTAGTACTTAGCGTGTTGTTAGTGTGTGTTATTCTGCTAATTATATACCTTTAAACTTAATGCTTATTCAGTATTAGATTAATGTTAATTATTCATGAAGAAGATAGTGAAGACTTTGGTATAGATAAATATTAATTAATATTATTTGTATTGATGTAAGATTAATTAATATTATTCTGCTAATTATCTTTAACATTAATGCTCATTCAATGTTTAACCGTGGTAATCTTATGTGATTCAATTTTACATAGATCTCTCCTTTCTAAAATTAGTTTTTTTTTTTTAATCTCCTAAATTACAGTTTGATCCCCCTATTTCGAGGATCTAAATTTGTGATCCCAATAAAATAATTAAATATTTCCACAATTATTTTATTTTATTTAATTTTAAAGGGAGTAAAATGCTAGCTCTAGTGAAAGAAATGACAAGCTACTCCATGTGTACTTAGTGTTATAAATATATATGGATTAAATTATAAATTTAGTTTAATTACATGTTTGGATTGAGAATTTAAGTGTATTTAGAATTAATGTTTATAATTAAAATTTATTTTCAATATTTAAAAATAATAATTTTTTATAGATAGTTTTTAAGAGTATTTAAAATTAGTATAAAGAATCGATGACTTATTTTAAAGATTTATAGGTAATGATTAATAATATTTATGATCGGAAGCTTGTTGAATATAGTTTTTAAAAAATTTAAAATTATTAATTACAATGATGATTTATTTCGGCTATTTAGAAATAATGATTAAAGTAAAAAAAAACATAGTTTTTTTAGAGTATTTATGCAAATGGTAAGTGGCGTAGTGATTTTATTATTTTGTGTTATTCAAATTCAACACCAGTGTCACGGTTTTAATGATTGCAGTCAAAAGTTCGTTTTTTTTGGATGTAATTGTTTTAGGATTATTTAATAAATTCTACTTTTAGATATTCTTATACCTACTTAATCCAAACATCCTTGATTTGAATAAAGTTAGAATTTAATCTTTTAAAAATCTAGACTTTAATTCTTATAGTTTGGAAAAATCTAAAATTTAATCTTTATGATTTGAAAAATTAGAATGTAATCTTATATGTTTGATAAAATCTAAAAAATAGAAAATGCGTAAAGCTAGTCACTTATGTATTTAATGATGAAAGTGTGAGTGAATCACAATGAGATGATTATTTATAATGAAAATTGATTTTGAATATTCAGAAATAATAATTACATTAAAAAAAATTGTTTTGATGTAATATTTAAAAAATTTAAAATAACCATTTATTTTTGAATATTTAAATATAACGATCGAAATCCAAATCTCCAATTTAAATCTCATAACAAACGCCATTCAATTATCAGGAGAAATTATTAAAAAAATGAAAAATGAAGAGGAAGGATTTATCTTAAAGCCAACACCAATGTTTAGTCGGAGAGGTTTTCTGTCGTGGATGCACATTCCACGTTGCGAATTCGGACCCTCGGAATCTTTGACTTACACGGACGCTTTCTGACCGTCGAATTTTAATTAAGTAAACTTGGACAGTTCAGATTAAATTGTCATTAAACTGGGACCCACCAACCTAATCCGGCCCAACAGTTTGCGTTTTGTTTTGTTTTGTATGAAAAGGGCCGGCCCATAATCCGGATCCTTACACCTGTTCCTCTTTTTTCCGGGATTATATGAGAGTGGGCCCCGCATGCTTGCAGATCCAGTAAATCTTCGTATTTTTAACGTAACAAAAAATCTATTTTTTTTTTCTTAAATAAACACACGTGTGAGGCACTGTGTCATGTCGTTTAACGTCTAGATTAAGCTCACACGTAATAGACGTTTTTGGTTCATGATTAATAACTAATAGATGACACCGAAAGATTGGTGACGCAATCGTTTCATCGTTTGGTGTTCAACACCAACATTATGAATTCAATCCCAAAAATCAGTATTCGATTGTCAATTTATTTGAGAGTAGTAGTGTCTCTGTGTACGGTAGCATCCACTTGATCAATGGTTCGAGTCTCTTTTTAAGTCAAAACTATTGTCGAAAAATGGTCAACGGATCAATAATATTTGTTTAACTGAGGACGAAAAAGCTTGCAAAAAAGCGAAAATTAGGACACATGGCCTTCGATGCCTAAGTCAGTAAGAGATTTTAGGAGGACAATTTAGAACTCAGAATGACATAAGAATACTTAGCTCGATTAGCTTAAGATCCATCCCTTCGAATGGAGAATGAAGTGACTCTTATAGTAGTCGGTTTCGTAACCGCTGCAGCTCACTTTTGGGCGACATAATGGCCGGTCGTTAGAAACGTCCGTCATCAAGCCGTGTATGAATACCGACGTAACTCCTAACCGTTATCCTTTGGAGGTGTAACGATCTTGACTCTGGAGTTACTAGGACTCGGTCGACTATTCGGAGAATCCTGACCTCCACGACCAGTCCACTCGGATTGACCTACTCGTTGTAACGTGGACGCCACGGGGTGCAGCGCCTCCATATGTTACTTGAACTCGATCGACTCTTCGGAGAGTCCAACCTCCACGGCTTTCCCCCTAAGAGGTGTTTGCCTTCTTTTGCTGGACCCGAGAAGGGTAAAGCTGTAAGGGCCGACCCCCGAGAGGTCGACATGGCCCTCCTGGGGTCAAGGCCTCCATTTGGCCAACCTCCGGGGGTCAGCGTTGGCTTGATCGGCCCCCGTATTGGCCCTAACCTTTTCCGAGTATTCCAGAATATTTTAGACTACAACAAAAACGAATATAACTCAATTCAGATTAGTGTTGTCTTGATATTCACTCATTCAATAATTTGATTATTTAAAACTCGGATTTATTGTACTAAAAAATTAAAATTTAAAAAATTTAAGAACTATAAGTTTATTTCGTCTTTTCTATTTGGCGAAATTCAGCCGTGGAAAAGACGAAATACGGCAGAATAAAAGAAAGAAGAAACAAAAATAGGGCAGGTTGTTAAGTCGTTGTCGAGGGTAGTTTGGACATTACACAGGTAGTAAATTATGCTGTGCAAATATGGAAATTCCGAAACTGTACAAAAAAATAAAAAAAGAAAAGGGTAAACCTAATCCATCGTGTCCGTCACTCGCTGTCTCAATTATTAAAAAATAATAATTAAACTAAATATCTCATCTTTATCTTCTCTACATTTCCCCTTCTCAGGTTTATAAAAAATTATAATAAAAATCTCTTTCTCTTTCCAACGTTACATTAATTAACATCAAAATCATATTTATGAATATTCTAACTCAATTTTTTTTTTAATAATATTCAAAAGCCAATTGAATTTAGCTCTATTTAGACTTTTTCCTTCCATTTTTTTATTTAATTTTTTTTTTTATAATTGGTTTTTTGATTTTTTTTGGGTTAAAACATCATAACTCCTTAATATTAGGATAAATTATATATCAAATATTTAAAGAAAATTGAAGTTCAATTCTTATAAATTAAACTATATAAATTTTAGTGTTTATAAACGGAAGAAATTTAAAATTTAATTCAAAATTTCTTTTTGAAGAAAGTTAAAAGTTAGATCAACACCAGCGTCACGAGTTTGATTATGTAAATCCGTATTTGACTCTCAATTTATTTGAAAGCAATAGTGCCCTCTATGTAGGATTTGTGATTCTCCTCCCCTAATTACATAGGGCATGTGGTCACCACCCCTAATTTGTACTAAAAAAATCCTAAAATTTATTCCGGTTGTTTGTAAATCTCATGCAACTAGCTTATGGTATAATTTTTGTTCAATTAACTACTTATTTCACGGTCTCATTATCAATAAATAAATAATCAACTACTACAAAATAACATATACTATTTTTTAGACTTAATGAAACAATATAAACTATTTTACTTGTTAAATCATATAGAGACTTTAAAACGATTGAAATTCAAATTATATAGATCAAATTTATTATTATTTAGAATTATTAACAATGTATTTATATAAATAAAATAGAACATTTTAAAAATAAAAAAACAAATACTAAAATTGAATTGGATTAAAATTTGAAGACAGAGAAAAATGCTGTTTTAATTTTTCTCCTGAATCCATTGGCCTTGCTTGGATTTGTTGTTGGCTTTGATTTCCCCTAAAAAACCCGACTTTCTTGTGCTCTTTCAACGGCTAAAAGCCACCAATTTTATCCTCCATTCCGAAAATGGATTTTATTCAAAAATTTGTGTCATTTAATCGCAACCCTTTATCACATCTGCTATAATTACATATACAGTCTCTGGTTTCCGTTTCCTGGTTTCGGCTCTTACCTATCCCTTCTTCTTCTGCCTGTCAGCCCCTTTGTAAATTTGTTCTTTCTTTGGGATGAATCAGTTTCTTCTTTAATGTAAGAGCCGACTCGTGAACCCATTTTATTCATTTTGAATTTCTGCTTCATTTTTAAAGATTTCTTTAGCGGCTTTGATGCTTTGTAGGTTTTGGTCGCTTTTGTTCATCCAAGTCTTGGGTTGATTTCCATTTTCCATGTTAATCAGGTACGCGCAGCCTTTTTCAAAGCTCCAGAATAGACTAATTCCTGGTTTGAAGCAGGTGGGGTTTGTTTATTTGAAAAATTCATCTTACCCTTTTCGGTATTAAAGATCAAAGCCACGAAATCATCCCTTCTTTTCTTGATCATAACCCTAAGAAATGTTTGGAACTCAAAGCAAAAGAGATTTTGCTTTAGAATTGCAAGCTCAGATTCCAATTCTGAGGCCCAGCATCCACGCTAGGAGGGCTAATATTACTGTTAAGTTTCAAGATCTTTATGGATTTACAGTGGAAGGGAATGTGGATGATGTTAATGTGTTGAATGAAGTTAGGGAGAAGGTTAGGCAACAGGGTCGTGTTTGGTGGGCATTGGAAGCTAACAAAGGTGCTAATTGGTATTTAGAACCTTCTGTTTCTGAAGGGATTGCTCTCAAATCTTCTCTCAATTTGTCCACCATTGCTAATGCTATCACTTTGAAGAAGTTGATTAGGAAGGGGATTCCGCCTGTTCTTCGCCCGAAGGTTTGGTTCTCTTTATCTGGAGCTGCTAAGAAGAAATCCACTGTTCCTGAGAGCTATTACAATGATTTGTTAAAGGCTGTTGAAGGGAAAGTCACCCCTGCCACTAGGCAGATTGATCATGTAAGTTCTTTGTTTGATTTTCTTTTAAATGATCTCGATTTTGGATGACTTTTCTCTTGGAGTTTGGAGTTTTGATCTCTCTCAATCACTTGTAATTGAATTCCTCGTTGGCTTTCCAAAAGCTTGAGTCTCATCCACCGACAAATTCGAGATAGTTTCGTAATCCTATTGATGGATTCTCACTAGCATTGTTTTTTCTTTCGAATAACATCGCATACGAAAATCAGAAATCATTTCATCTTGATGATAAGGAGGGGTGGATCTTTTTTTTCTGATTCAACGACAATTGGGGGTGTGCGATTTGAACTTGTAAGTTTAATGTCTTGGTTACTGGGTTATACAAGATGCCACTGGTGCTCGACTTCTTTTGGCTGAGGATGGGTGGATCTTTTGTGACTAAGCTTTAGATTTTTGTTTTTTTTTTTGCTGGTCTTTGTTACCAGTAAGTTTATGTGAAGCTATTAATTCTTTGAGTGGTTAAGAGGCCTCAATTAAGCTACTAGACAGGGCTAAACTTGATGGTTCAATAAATGGTGCAGATGAGATTTGGAGCTAAATTTGCTCTTTGGGTGTAGATAAGGAGTTAGACTCTCATATTACATTGATGATCATTAATTGTGTGTTAGTTATTATTGTTGTTTTCAATTTATGTTATTCACATAGTTTCTATTTTTAATCAATTTTTGAGTTATTCATCTGTTCTTGTCCATAAGATGAGTGGCCCTCCTTGTGATTTATTCTTTCATTCATCTATTTTGGGAGTGTTATTTGATGCAAGGAAAATGCTTGCAATATCATTAACATTTTGAGTGATGAATTTCTGGAGGTAAAATCATTGGAATACCTTAGTTGCAGATGGGATCTGGAATTTTCTCTCTCGATCTGTAAACGAACGGCTGTTCGTTCTTTTTTTTTTTATTGTTCTTTAAGTCTTTTCAACTCATTCTGATGTTTTACTTTTTGTCATCTATACTTGTAGGACTTGCCACGTACTTTTCCTGGACATGCTTGGCTAGACACTCCAGAGGGTCATGCTGCCCTTCGACGTGTTCTTGTAGGGTATTCTTTCCGTGACTCGGATGTTGGATACTGTCAGGTGGGTTGTTTATTCCTCACTCTAATATAACCATCTAGTCGTTGAATTAGCAGAATTTAAGGACCAGTTTACCATATACTTGACATGATAGTCTGCATAACTATCCATTCATTATTCTTCTCAATCTGTTTTTTCTGAACCCTAGCATATATTTGCATAGGTGATCATTTGAATCGTATCCTTAAAGGCTGTGTTTTGGGCACTGGTTGATTTATTAGAATTAATGGATTATCAATTTATCATAAACTCTGTTTGAGGTGCATGTTATATGAGTTATGATAAATGAGACTTGAGGTGCATGATATTATAACAGAAGTTATAATAAACAGTGTAAAAGGTGCATAAGTTACGTGAACATAGTGGTGGAGTTTATGCGAAATGGTAGCTTGAGTTGGGCTGACCCATGGTTATTCTAACTGGTGGGCCAAATGTGGGTAACCCAGCCCCTATTACATAAACTGCCCCCAAACACGGAAAGAATTTAAGGAATAAAATTGGGACGTAACCGTGTTTCTCATCAGTTGCAGTGTTCTATCCATGCTTACTTCATCTCTATCACTCTTTTTCTCTCCTTGTATCCCTACTTCCTCATGCTTTAGTTTCTCCAGAATATTGATTTAGAGTGCATAAATGGTTTTCTTGTTTCTGTGGGTCGAATACATGGTTATCACATTCTCTTGATATTTATCTTTTTGTGGGCTGAATTAGTCCTGTAATTTAGAAGGAACACATGGAATTAATATAGTTTTGGTGCAGGGCTTAAACTACGTGGCTGCATTGTTATTGCTCGTGATGAAAACCGAAGAAGACGCTTTTTGGATGCTAGCTGTTCTTCTAGAAAATGTTTTAGTTAGTGACTGTTACACTACCAACTTGTCGGGATGTCACGTCGAGCAAAGGGTGTTTCGAGATTTACTTACCAAAAAGTGTCCCAGGTGCCTAAATTTGTTTTGACATTCGTTTTTTTGTCTAGTTAGTACATGCATGTGTCTGAATTGGAATGTAAATGCAGGATAGCTGCCCATTTGGAAGCAATGGATTTTGATGTCTCCCTTGTCGCCACTGAGTGGTTCCTCTGTCTTTTCTCTAAAAGCCTACCTTCTGAGGTTAGAAATAGTTTTTCTGTTTTTTTTAACTCGTAATGGAACTGCTTTCGTTTTCTCAATTTTATACATATGGTTGTTAAGCAGCGCAAATAAATCTGATGTTTGAGGCAGGGAGAATGAGAAGGATTATGAGAGAATAATTCCCTAACCCACGTTTGTGCCACTGACAATCATCCCCGTAATCAATATTCATTCCTCTCATAATCACTATTCATTTTCTTGTAATCTCATTCACCATGATCACTTTTCGTTCTCTTCCTACTCACTATTTTGTTTTTCTATAATCCCCTAAAACATAGGTATTGGTTTCTCTCATAATCATTCCCTCCTTCTCGATGACAAATACTGGTTCCATAATAAAATTGTTCTGCACTCTAAACGTGGATAATGATTACTCCATAATCACCTCATACACCCAATACTTAAGATAATCATTCTCCATGTTAATCATTTGCGTTCTTCTTGCCCAAAACGGCTCTTATTTTACGGGTCAGAAAAGGCTTTACAGAAGGAAAAGAGAAAGATACTCTAATTTTTACAACTCTATTTGCAGCTCATCTATGTTATCATCCAGTTTCTGACAAAATGGAACCTAAATTTGAAAGACTTCCTTGAACATTCAGATGATTGGATTAGAAAACTCTCTAAATCATGTTATATTTGGATATTTTTCTCAGACGACTCTACGTGTTTGGGACGTCCTTTTCTACGAGGGGGCAAAAGTTTTGTTTCATGTGGCTTTGGCTATATTTAAGGTAAATGCTTCTTACTTGTATTTATCATTAGTCGAGTTTATCTATTTGTTTGAAGTCAGATTGACTGAGAGATCACGAGTTTTGAATCTTTTTCCCATGACCGTATTCCATCTCGGGCACTCTGTAATTTTACCTTTCGATTTGTGATTTCAGATGAAGGAAGATGCCTTACTCTTAACCCATCATGTGGGAGAAGTGATTAATATTCTACAAAAAGCTACACATTACCTATTTGATCCTGATGATCTACTGACGGTAACTGGTTTTTCTTTAGCTTCTTTGTCAAGTTTCAATTTTTTCCTCTAAACTAATTAAAACCATACAAGAATAATGTATAATGGTTTGAATCTTTGACTGCCTGCGTCAACTGATGTTTTTTCGACATGTATAATGTTCTCATAAACGTTGTTCATTTTACATCTCTCTGCGTTTTTTCACTCGACGGGTTGAACCAATCGTTTTTTATTATGAACTTGCAGGTAGCTTATGATAAAATAGGATCAATGACTACCAACACCATATCAAAGCAAAGGAAGAAGCAAGAACCAGCAGTTATGGCCGAGCTCGATCAGAGACTGAGGCGACTAAATTCCCTCCGAGCAGACGACAAATAATATCACACGATCTCCATGTCTTAAGTCAAGCTGATCAAACTGTAACATTATAATAGCTATTTTTCATTGGAGAAAAATACACAAAACTTCCCCTGCCTGAGAGAAGAGAGAGTGATGAACACAAGAGAGCATCTGGTTTTTTTTCATGGTGTTTGTTTGTAGCTTTATAAATGTAAATTACAAAGAATTAATACTTATTATATACTGTTAATTACCATGCAAAACAGAGCATTTTGGGGGTTTTCATGGCACTGTAATTTCTGTTCTGATGTTAATAACCTGTCAATTGATTCTTTTCTAAGCTGTTGCTTCACTCCTCTGCTGACACTTTTTTCTATTATGGGATAACTTCTAGTGCAAGTGAATGAACTTTAAACCTTATTCAACATTGGATCATGAGAATAACTGAAACTGCAATTTCTTTAAAAACATCAAAAGAAAGAAGAAAACTTATTCAAAGGGGTCTGCTGAAAGTCCAGGTAGGTTGAGCCCCGGGGCTTCTAAACTATGATTCTCTAGATTCGAGACTTACAAGTTGAGCTTAATTGTAACAAATTTGTTGTCTCCTAGCTCCGGTCTTTGAAATGGGTAGTTGGGCTCAAGGTGCTCTTGAATATATTAAAGTGAAGTTCCGAATCCGTAACTAAAAAAAAAAGGTTAAAACAATGAGAAAAAAGCAAAAACTTAAGACCTCATTTGATAGCCATTATAAAAGTAGTTGGGCACAAGTGCTCTTGAATATATTCGAGTGAATATACCCGATTTTGGTTTTTGTTATTTAAACTTGTTTACACTCAAATTCTCTTCAAAAAAAAAGTTTCATTTCTATACAGGTTCGGGTCAAGGTCTAGGTCCGGGTCAAGGTCTATGGTCCAAAAACAAGCAAAAACTCGAGAACTTATTTCATAGCTATTTGATTTATCATTTTTAGTTTTTGAAATTTAAACTTGTATTTACATAAGTTCATTTTCTCTAAGAGCATGTTTGACTATGACGAGAAAGAAAGAAAGCGATAAACAATAGGAACAGATCACTTTCCTTCACCATCTTTCTCATCACACCAAACATATCCTAAGAATGTTAATTCTAACTGAATTCTATAAATCAAAACAAGTACTTGGAAGTTCTTTTTTTAAGGAGGAAAAATTTTAAATTTGATTTTTAAAAATATAAATGAGATGAAGTATGAAGGTATATGTTGAAATAGTTGGTGTAATATTAAATTAAAAACAAAAAACCATAGCATAACATAGTTTTGATTTCTTAAAAACATAGATAAGAATCAAACCGGTCTGAGTTAAAAATCATGTCCACTACCTTACAAAAGTACAATCTTGCGAAAATTGCTCTAAAAACCCAATAAACCCACAAAACGATTTTGATGTTCTTCGAATCCGAGCGTCTGATTTTGGAGTCTTTAGCTTAATCCAATGCCCCCAAGGCGCAACAATCCATGGACCCTAGACCTTGACCCGGACCTGTACGGAATCGATCTCGACCCATCTGATTTTGGGTCGAGTCTTCCTCTAAAGAAGGTCCCAAACGGCGACATCTTCTCGGCGTCTCGTGCCGGAGATGTGGACCGGCTCCGCTACTTGCTCGAGTCCGGCGTCAATGTCAATGCGCGCGACCAGTGGGACTCTGTGGCGCTTTACTACGCCTGCTTGGCGGGTCACCTTGACGCTGCCAGAATGTTGCTTGAGAGCGGCGCTGTTTGTTCGGAGCACACTTTTGATGGCGATAGGTGCCATTATGCTGCCCTTAATTTGAAGGTGCGGAAGCTTTTGAAGGCATTTGAAGCTCGACCGCCGCCGCTTGGACCGTTGCAAGCTGCGTTGCGCGAAACTTTCTTGGGGTGTGGTACTAATAGGGCGTATTTGGAGCAGGCTGAGAGCTTTCATCATTTATCAGGTAAAAAAATTTGAAGTGTTGGGGTTTGAATTTTTGATTATGTTTGCTGATATTTTGACAACATGGTAATAACTTCTCATTCAATCCTTTGGGTTATGATATTTTCTTGGGTTGAATTGGGTTATAATTTTATAATTTGGGTTTGGGTTTGTTATTAAATTTATGATTAATTAACGAGTTATGTATTTAGCACGTTGGTTATTGATAAGAAACATATATTAAGAGTTTTGACATGTACCGAAAGGGTCGGTGGCACGATGGTTTCATTGTTTGGAAGTATTCCAGTTCAACACTACATCACGACTTCGATCTTCAAAATCCGTATTTGGCTTCTCATTTTTATGTGAGCAAAAGTTCTCTCTATGCTGATTTGTGGTCCTTTCCCAATTTGTTCTAAAAAAAATGTTTTGAAATCAGGTTTGAATCTTATTATACCATTTTTTTTACAAATTCATTGTTATGGGATTGGCCTTAAATAGTAAATAGGAGATAAACCCAACACGCCGACCCAAATCAAATATATCTAAAAAATATGAGTTGGGTTGGATTGATTTAATACATAGGGTTAGACAGGTTGGTCTAAATAATCATCATAATCCAACACAATCCTGACCGTACACCCTTAAGTTCAGTTCTTCCATGATGTGATTGGGGTATTTGGGATTCCATTGGCTAACCAATTATAAGATCTTCATCCTACTACATACTTAGGGACCCATTTCGAAGTCCGAACACGGAAGACAATCCAAGCTTCTACCAGCGAGTTTGCTCCTTGGTACCAATTGGCTTGGATAGTTTATGAAATATCAATCTTTGCATCCAACAATTGCAGAGTGATGGCCTATGGTGCCTTTTTCTCAGTATATAAGTTGTGGCAAGCTTAAAAGTTTGTCCTGCATTTTTCTTATCTGTCCTAGTTTAATAGAGAATGAACAATCATATCATTTTTCATATCCAGGAGTTATGAGTTTATTGTTTTTGTACCAGCCAAGTGCAATTTACTTTATTTCCACATCCCTTCCCTTCTTTTTTACTTGACAATGCTTATGTTCATCAAGCAGGCCTTCCATGCCATCCAGAATCCAACTATGAGTTTTTCCCTCCTGATGTATCATTTATAGTACAAGGTAGGCCTATTGAAGCTCATCGAGTTATCTTAAGTGCTCGATCTTCATTCTTTAAGAGGAAGTTTGAAACCGGTTGGAAAGATCGCAAGGAAGTTAGATTGTCAAAGGAAAAGCTATCTTATCCAGCTCTATACAGTCTCGTTCACTTCTTTTATTCCGATCGGCTGGAAATTGCAGTTGATGACATGGAAGACCTTATCAGAATTTGTAAAGTGTGTAGATGCGAATCGTTACTCAGTGTTCTTGAGAAAGAACTGGTTCACCAAAAGTATGCCCAGTACAAAGCTTTGGGTGATGTTGATAACTCAACAAAAAGGTTCATCTTACAGGGTGTTTCCCTTCCTGAAGAAGACCGCCTTCCAGCAGCTCTACGACGGATGCTTCAGATCGCTCTAGCTAACTCTACTAACGAACATGGAGAAGAAAAAAATGATGCTAATGATTTATATTTACGTGCTAGTAAAATGCAGATCAATGATAACATGGATGATCTTGCAGATATTTGTATTCGAGTGGATAAAAAGTTTTTCCGCTGTCACAAAGTCGTGTTAGCATCAAGGTCAGAGTACTTCAAGGCAAGAATATCCCGTATCAAGGATTTTGGTGAAGGAAAAGATGAAATTTTAGTTCATACTCTTCCATTTCTCGAAGAACGTGATTTGAGCATGGAAGCGTTTGAAAAAATGATAGAGTATATGTAAGTTTCAATTCTTCCCACCCTATTTAGATTATTTTGATTGAAGATTGTCACTGGAGTCTTTAGCAGTTTCCTTCATTCATTCTTCATAATCAACTGTGATCCCAGTCCACTAGTTTTAAATTTTTTTTGCTTGCTTGACAATGTTTTTGTTCTTGGTTGGTTCAGGTACACAGATTGTTTGAAGGATATAGATCCTGATCAGGTACTGTATATGCCAACTAGAACTGCTTGCAAATTCTTGATGGTTCTACTAAATTTCTGTTGTCGTCAATTGGGTAGGCGGAAGAAATGTTCGATGCTGCTTCGAGATATCTTTTGTTCCCTCTTAAGCGTGCCGTAGCCGATGCTTTGCTACCACAAATGGAAACGGTTTCTCCGGCAGAACTGTGCCAATGGTTAATACTATCCGATATGTATGTTCGTTTTCGAATTGATCCTTACCTCAAGTTTCTTCTCTTTTGTAGAAACTACTAGCTCGTGTAGTTCATTTTGTAACTGTAAAAAAACATCTTTCTGTTGTTCAAGCAACCCCATGTATTGTAGCCATCATTTAAGAAACTGATTAAGCTAATCTAAACTACGAAATTCAGTTGCATGGTGGTTAGAATTAATCGAAACATTTACATGTTTTTTAACTTTGCACTCAACAATCGTTGGTTTTCTCCTTCCAGGTATGGTGTTATCAAGATACGCGAGTATTGTTTGGATACAATAGCTTGCAATTTCGAGACATTTGCCGATACAAGGGAATTCAGAGAGATGCTATTGTCACTCCCGCCACCATCTGGGGATTCCTCGCTCCGTACAACAGCTCCGAGTGCTCCTGGAGCTGCACTTAATACAGATCAAGCCAACCTTCTCGATGATCTTCGAGAAAAATGGCTCGAAGCTGAAGCTGCTGAACTCGATAAGAGAGATGAGAGTGCTCTACTCTTTGATAAGCGTCTGGAGATGCTAATGCTGATAGCAGAACAAGAAAAATCTGATGAATCCCCTGATGAAACTGGTAACTATCATACAGCCATATGAATAGAATAGAGAATATTTGTTCAACCCATTGTTTATTCAGGCTGTCACACTAATGTTTCAGGATATAATTTATCATTGAAGCATAAATTTCTTTTTAGGCATTTCATATTTTGTAATATATTACGAAAAGCTTGTGTTATACCCAATTGTTTACTTGATCACTGTTTAAATTTGTTTACTTAACATCATTGCATAGGACAAAATTAACACACAAATGAACTGTAGTATAAGTATTTCATCTTTATCATTTCTCACTAAAACAGGAGCATTCCATCCTTAAACTACTAAAACCTACTCAATTGGGTCCCACTCCGGCTATCCTGAAGGAAGTCGAAGGCGACTCTGTCGATCATGGAGAAGCCACTTCGGCATCAGCGGGCAGAGTATCAGCAGCAGAGCAACGTCAGGGCTTGGTACTGTACCGGAGCATGGGTGAGCGGTATATTAGTACCGAAGATTGCGTTGGTGGGAGAACACGATTGACTTGATAAACATTAATGGTATTGGCTAAAAGCATGTTGGCACTCACTTTTGTGTTCGTCCAGCCTGAGCTATTGTGCACGGGCATGGATGCATTAGTAAATTGTAATCTGCATACATCAACGGTGATTAACCACTATTCTTAAAAAACCTCATATTTAAATTTGGTAAACAACCACTTTTAACAACTCATTAAACTCCATCAAATTTCACATTAAACTTATTATTCAGTCACTATTAACATCAATTCTCAAACAAATAAATAATTATTTAACTAGTACTAGTATCAATCTACACATCCCTAGAGTGTAGTAAAGTGGTAAGCCATGAAAGAGTAAGCACTATGTTAAAACACTGATAATCTTAACAAACGCATGAAAACTAATATAAGAGAAGATAGATATAACAAGAATAATAGAATACAATTAGAACACTATATTAAGATAATAGAATACAACTAGAACACTATATTAAGATAATATAGTTACAATATAGAGGTCACCCAATCCAACACTACTCCAAACTAAGCATGTTTAACTGTGAAGTTCCATTGATTGAGTCACCGAAAAGGAAGGTGCACCTTGATGATATAGGTAGTACAAATCAATTCTCTTAAGCCTTAACCATGTGACTATATCCCTAAGATTCCTCTCATTTGGATGTGAATTCGGTTCATTCATGTACCACTCCTAACCTCTAGCGTTACAGTATCGCTCTTTACTTTTTAGGATAATAATTTTGTTCTCTCATTTTGTATCTTCTGGTTATTTTTCCTACGGAGGAGATTAGAATTTAGTTCTTTTAGTAATCCTAAAGAAAAAAAATATTAGAAGATTTAGTAACTACGGTAGGATAATCTTAAGCTGTAGTACTTATTTGATGATAATTGTCTTTTTTTCTTTTTTGTCGGCATTGTCACAATTGCAATTTACTTTTTTGGATGATGAAATTTTATTATATTTCTCCATGCTTATTAGATAGTGAGTTGTAGTATTTTTTGTGTTTAAGTAAATCACCATTCAACCTAAAAGTTTAAGCTGATAGGTTGTGATAAATTTAATTATATCAATTAACATATTAGAAAGTGTGTGTATCCATCTCAAAACCAATTAGCTATGAGGGGAGTAGCTCACTTAAATGTGTTGAAGAATCCTCACATTTCCAATGGCCACAATGTGAGTATCTCCGACATGCCCCTCAAGATGGCGCCATTTTTGGGAAAGCCATCTTAGATTTAGATTCGAATTTGTGGCCCGAAATATACTCGTTTGGGTCGGACCCAAATTTTTGGGATCATCAAATGCCCACTTAAGTATTTGCCCGCTTGGATAGACTCCTTAGAATATTGAAGGATTAATAACCCGGAGCTCTGTTACCATATTAGAAATTGTAAGCATTCATCTCAAAACGTGGTTGTGAGAGGAGTAAGCCCACCTTATCTTATAAATGTGTTGAATCTTCACCTTTCCAATGTGGCGCGAAATATATCCATTTGGCTCACTCGTTTGGGTCAGATCAGAATTTTTGGGATCATTAAATGCCTGTCTAAGTATTTGCTCGCTTGGGTGGGGTCCTCGAAATTTTTGGGACTAATAACTCAGAGTTATGTTACCATATTAGAAAGTGAGAGCGTCTATCTCTAAATCCTCTATGAGAGGAGTAGTAGCCCACCTTATCTTATGAATGTGTTGAAGAATTCTTACGAACAAATGGCTACAAGATGAGTATCTTCAACATTTTATCTTCAACACTTTCGTACTATATTTGTTTAGGTTGGATTTGTTGCATTGGATTCTTCCAAACATTTTATGATGTTTCAATTTGTCCAATTTGTTCGTCTGTTTCCTATGGTCTAATCACTTGTCATTTGTAAAATTTAAATCTTTTGTTTGTTTGTTTGCATTTTCCCACTCCCACGGTGGTAAATGAGAATGCAAGTGAAAATCTTTTGTCTATGATATTTTTCTACTATAAGATATTTTTCTGCTATAAGCTCAACTTGTTTGCTAGAAACGGCTCAATTTCTGTTCACGTGTTCCTTTACTCTTAATTCTTTAAATTTGTTTATGGTGTATTGAAACTGTTTGAAAATCTTTTCATATCATCAAAGTATAACTCACACAGATTTTGTTTTCACATTGTAAATAAGTTAGGTAAGATGCACAAATGATCATCATTAATCGGGAAGGAGAATGAGAATTATGAGGAGAATAGAAAAAATAATGATTATTTGAGTTTGAGGGTGAAAGGGAATGATTATGGGAAAAAGAAAATAATAAGTATAATGAGAATGAAAAATAGTTATGGAGAGAAAAAATAGTTATGATTGGAAGAATAAAAATATGATTTTGGAAAAATGCGATTATGGAGGGAGTGATTCTCGGTATTTGAGTCACCAATCATTTTTGTTCTCGTTCTCACATTTCATCTTTGTAGCATAAACACCCAAACAGTTAGTTAGAACTTATGGTCTTTATTTCTTTTTTTTTATGCTTTACATCGGTTATCGATGGAGAGGGTTTACTTGGAACTCGGTATTTGGGTCACCGCTTTTGGTCTCGTTCTTTTATTGATGTTTTAGCATCAATTGTCGATGGAGTGGGTTTATTTGGAAACTCTTTGGCATTTTATTCTGACATAGGGGTGGCCCGAAAGTGGAATCGTTTTATGTCTTTTAAACGTGAAAGCTAAGTTTCATATTAATGATGCATTTGGGCCACCATTAATAAAGAGGAGAATGGAAGGGATGATTTCCGGTGTTTAGGCCACCGAGAATCAATCTCCTCACAATCACATTTTCCCAAAATTACTTTTTTATTCTCATACTTTCTATTTTTTCCCTAACTACTTTTTATCTCTCTATAACTATTTTGTACTCGCATCATTGAAGCTATGTATGAAGAAATTCTCTTCTTTTCATCTTTATTTTGACACATGCTACATCATATTTATACATCACAAATCATAACCAATCACATCTGCTCTAAAGACTGGTTCGATGAAGGGCCTTGGTTAATATGTTTGCAACTTGTTCATGAGAAGGCAATACTTTAATGTAATGATATCAACTTCAATTTTTTCACTAATAAAGTGACGATCGATCTCAACATGCTTCATTCAGTCGTGATGAATGAGATTCTTTGCGATGGCTATTGCTGATTGGTTATCACATAACACTTGTATAAAACCCTCTGACTTCACTTTTAACTCAGAAGACGTTTCAGCCAAATCCCCTCACATATTCCTTAGGCTAATGAGCAAAACTCAGCTTCAGCACTCCTTGGAGTAGAAAGTGGTTGTTTCTGGCTGCGCCAGATGACCAGATTACCCCATACATAAGAGCAATATCTTGAGGTAGACTTTTGATCAATAGAAGAACCAGCCCAATCTGCATATGTGAAAACTTCCAACAATCGGTTCTTGGTTTTTCTAAACATAATGCCTTTACCAGGATCATTCTTGAGATATTTCAAGATTCTATACACAGCTTCCATACGTCATTTAGATAATTTGTTCAGAAACTGACTCCATGCTTACATCAAAGCTAATATATAGTCGAGTGTCGTCAAATATATCAACTTTCCAACTAATTGTTGATATCTTCCACAGTCAACAATCTCATCTTTGATATTTACACCAAGTTTGATATTTGCATCTATAGGCGTGTCAACCGGTTTGCAACCCCTCATTCCAGTTTCTTTCAAGAGATCTAGTGTATACTTCCGTTGAGTTATAGATATCCCTTCACTAGACCTAGATACCTCCATTCCTAAAAAATATCGCAAATGACTCAAGTCTTTTACTTCAAATTCTTGGGATAATAGTTTCTTACGACATGTGATTTCTTCTGTAACTTTTCCTGTGATAATTATGTCATAAACACATACTATTATTGCGACCATTTTGTCAGAGGAGAAGTGATAAGCTCCAAGGTTGCTTGGTTTTACAAAGCTAGAGGTCCTTCTAGGATCCTTGTAAAATCTCACAAATAT
>JBBMEG010000004.1:4009920-4033237 GCA_037832605.1 Cyclanthera cordifolia
TGTTTTGCAGGCCTTTCGTCCTCTATTAAACAAATAGTACTGTGGATAGACCGTTGACCAATTTTCGGCATCAACAACAACCTTACCCAAATCTCTACATGGATATAATATTGTCCACTTTGGGTATACACCCTAATGACATTGTAGTATTTCACCCAAAAGGCATTATACCAATGTGGGATACTTTGTTTGCATCTCAACAATCCTCTCTTTGAACAAAGTACCACATACACAACTCTCTAATTGGATAGTCATCTTTTAGAATTACACTTGAGTCTACCTCCATATTAACTACGGATCTTTCCGAATTACATAAACAAAAGCTATCCCCCTCACCAAGGCAACCATACTGCATTTGATCTCTACGTTTCTTTGTTTCCAAGCTTCCATCTCCATTAGTAATACTCATATTCATAATTTTTCTTTGTTTCTTATTCCTTCTCATGTTTCTACTTTTCTTTCAAACATTTTTCTCCTATCATACCTCACAGTGTTGGCGTATGATATTTTTTCGTTTCTTTGCCCGTTATCTTTCTTGCTCCACTCCCCTGTAATAGAAGAAAGAAAGAAGGAAACCTTGTCTTCGCACCTCTCCCGAAGCATCTAACACACCTTCGGATCCTTAACAGTCGATTCCTTACTACACTAACAGTCAAGTACAAATCTTTGTTTATATACTCTATATATCGGAAGAGAAGCGAGCAGCTGCCGGCCGAAGAGTTGTATTCATTTCTTTCATTTTCTTTTGCGTCCTACCTTGTTTTCGACGTTTGTTCCCACCCTTTGACTTTACTTACTCACTTTTTGGGTTGTGTTGTTTTCTTTCTTTTTCTCTGTTTCGTTTTACCTTTTGGTTGCCAAGAGCCATTTGGTTTTGTACTTCTATCAAACTTTCTTCACAGTGTGTTTTATTTCTTCTCAATTTTGCTCTTGTTTGGTACGAATGCTTGTAGCTTCAATCGAGCTTGATCGTAATCCATTATTTGAATCGATGCTCCAGAAAAACTTGCTCTGATACCAATTTGTTAAGACACCGAATATCTTAACAAACACAAGAGAACTGATACAAGAGAAGATAAATACAACACAAACAATAAAAAATACAACTAGAATACTATATTAAGATACTATGATTACAATACCATATTGTATCATGTAACCGTTCGAGTGGGCTACTCACTCCCAATGTCTTTACCAAGACAACAATACCAATGTTCATAAATCCTCCAAGTATAATATAAAAACAAGTTCTAATTACCATTCTATCCTTACGTATATAATATTAATATCTCAAAAACTATCCTCCTTATTAGCACAGAAACTTAAGCTGATCGTTGCTAGAATAAGGTTAATTGAAGGATGCTTAGCAGAAGTTCGAGCACACGCCAGTGAATTTGCACAAGAGCAGTAGCCATATGGCAAAAGGTTTGATTGTTTTCTATCATGTTACTGAAAATTTGCACACAAGACAACAAATTAGTTGAAAAGGAAACATACAACCAGAAGAACCCTATTTCTAGATACAGAAGCCAACTTCATTCATTCATCACTCTGTAGAACCAGTAAATTAACAAAAAAAAAAAAAAAACCATTTACAAAATCGGAGAATATAAAACCCGTCCCAGACTAGGGTCACCCTAGACAACTAACATGCATGATTTAAAATAACTTAAAGAACAGAAATTAGAGTAATAAATGCTTCAGTTAATAATCCATCAAGATCATTTAAAACATGTAAAGCGAGTACCCGATTGTCAAGGATTTTTAAACAAGGAAAACTATAGAAACTGTCTCATAAGTGATCCAGTTCGCAATAAGTTCATTCAGATAAAAACATGCAATAAAAGGAAAATGCTCTAAACTTGACAACACACGATCCGAGTCCATGGTCTCCCCAGCCATCTCGATCAACCATCCTAGTAGAGTCCATTCGTACTTGTGGAATCTACAGTAAAGAAACGGGGTGAGTTGTGAAACTCAGTAAGGATCCCCAATCAGGATCAACACAATAAAACAGTTAATGTATATTTATGAAAATATGGGCAGATAAGTAACAGAACATGGGAGTCCCGGACCTGACAATGTCGGATGGTCGGATGGTTACTAGGTGGTGAAGGTGACTCCGGGGCTATCTCGAAGGGACATGCCACTCCTGGGTCCCACATAATCAATCATACACATATGGGGCTACCTTTATAGGGAATGCCACTCCCCCCAGGGTCTTCTATTTGGTCACCTGCTCGGGATTCTATCAAACACATACATAACTACCACGTAATATACTCATAACAGGAGTAAACAGTGAAATCTACAATTGCACGAATAATCGTAAGCACTCAACTCTCTAAATTTATCAAAGTTATCCTACGCGCGAAATTAATTCGTGATAAGGCTTGCATAAATTTCCCTTACCTTGGCCGAACATCTCTAATCCCTTATTTGCTCGAATTACGTGTCCTATAGCTGTTTTCCAAGCTTAAATAGTCAAACAAGATAAAAAAGTAAGAATTTTGCCTTGAAACCATAAAAACGGAGTCGAAATGACGAAAATACCCAAAAACACAACCCGACAATTTTTCGGCGAGGTGACGGCAGCGCGTCTTGGCTCGCGAGCAGCCTAAGAGGGGAACTCAAGCCCCAACTCGCGAGCCAAGTGATTATATGATTAATGTAAGCTAGTTGTTACGTCCCTTATTGCATCTTATCATATACCTTTCAAAGACAAAACGTATTTCAAAACGTTCTTTCTCTCTCTTTCGAAAACCTTTCTCGAGACTTGTTGGGGAGGTTGGCCCTAAACCCTAAACCCTGTCGTGCCACCCGCTCTGCGATTTTTGTTTGGCTGAATTACTCGCCGGGTTAGAGCAACGACAACGAAGTTGGGTTAGAGCAGGTGCCTCACGATCGCTTTGCAACGACAACGAAGTTGGATCGTGACACTGGGCGGCAGCGGCGCGCTCTGCGTTGACGACGCGTGGCGAAAGGTTGTTGGCTACCCAGGCGGCGCTGCTGGTTGGTCGACTGAACGGCGGCGACGCCCTCTCCCTTGGGCGACATGCGGCGAAAGGGTGTTGGTGAAATCGGCGACGACGACACTGCTCGACGCGTGACGCGCGTCTGCTGGCGAGCTGAGCGGCGCTGTTTCCCTGGGCGACACGCGGCAAGCGGTCGTTGGCGAGCTCGAGCTGGCTCCTTGGATTCCGGCGCCGGCGGCAATAATTTTGAAATTATGACCTAAAACGGTCTCTCTTGGCCTTTTATATCGAAAAGGGGAAATTAGGAAAATGCCCCTAGGGCCAAAATTACCAAAATACCCCTGAGGTAAAAAATGACCTTTTTACCCCCGAGTTTTCAAAATTCGACCTCGCACCTTTCGAAACGTACTTTTAATAAATACATTTTACCCAAAATAAAATTCAAAAAGACCCCCGAGATTTCCGGTAAGCCCAAAAAGACTAAAACTAACCTTAAAATAATAGGGGTAACAACAGAGAAGACATTTTATTATATCATTCAACAACTATTAATACCAATTCACAAACGAGTAGTTTATTACTCAATCATTATCCAAACAATTCGCAACAACAATTTTGAAATGAGTGATTAATTACTCCAACTACCATTAATCCTTCAATCGAGCCACTCTACTAATTACCGAATAAAAACACATGTTGAATTTTAGTCCATAGATTTTCTAAATAAATTAAATTAAATTTCGTCTTTGTTGAAAACCTTTTTTATTGTTAATTTTTCTTTTAAAAAAATTATCATCTTTCTCTATAAATTTTAGAAATAGATTTACATTTTTTTGTTCTTGTATTAAAATTAGCATTATTGTTGAACAATTTCAATAAATATTAACTTCAAATTTAGCAATTTAAACTTATTTAAAAGTCAGCGAATTAAAATGTAACAAATTTAAAAGTTTTGGTATCTCTATTTTGATTATAACAACTTTTTTTAAAAAAATTTCATATATAAATATTTAAATTGATGGAAGTCTATCATATTCAAGTTTATTTAATTGAAGCCTATTATTTTACTTAATACAATCTATCAATTTTGTGATTATCATTTAAAGTGATTTGTTTTTTAATATATATATATATATATATATATAGAGTTGAATTTTCAAATTGTTTTAGATATATTTTCTTCCTAGGGATGAAATTGAATGGTTTTAAAATACTAACAAAAATATTTGATTTTGAAAAATCAAACACAATATTGGACATGTTTGGATCGGGGTGATTTTGTTTCTATTTTTGTTTATTTTTTGTAGAACAGAACCAATATTCTTAATTTTTTTATAATTGAATTCAAATTGATATTCAATAAATCACAAAACCATTAATCTTATTTTTATTTGATTTTTCTTTCAATAAAAATTTATTTATTTTTCAAATATTTTTATCTCATTTTTAATTAAATGATAAAATATTTTACTTTACTAACAAAAAAAACATTATTTTCAAAAAAAAAAATCGCAATACTTGTTATATTTTTACTTGCATTTCAATTTTAAAATTTTATTTTTGAATATAAATCAGAGAGAGGTAACAAATCTTACCTAAATTACTAATTTTTTGTTTTTTTTTTTTCTTTCGCTACTTGTGCCAGAGGGAAAAAGATAGGAAATTAAATAAAATGATGAGTATGCACTTTAAACACCACACAATTAAAAAAAAACAAACAGAAACATGTACGCAGGGCTACCTGCTGCCGGGCAGCCTGCAACAATTTTCCTTCAATTATTATAGGATGAAAAGAATAATTTCCCGAACATGCGGCCTGAGAGGAGCCAGTACAATGGATTGAAGTGAAGAAATTGGGGTTTCGTTTCATTCCCCTGTTCTGGACGGCACTGTCTCAATTCTGAGGCGCACAGTATTTTCAATCGGTTCTTAACAAATGGCTACTCTGTTTTCGAAATCGGCGGTGACGAGAGGCGGAGATTCAGGCGTGTATGTAGCGGCCGTACCCCTAAGAGCCACCAAAGGCCCTGCTCAGCTGCTTGCTTCTGCTTTCTACTCTTTTAACATCTGGGGTTTGCAGCACTTCATGGTTATCGTCGCTCCAACTTCTCTTTCTCAGGTTCATTTTCAACCCAATTAGATTCTTATCCTCCCATTTGCTTTCAATTTTGAATTACCCATCTGGAGGAACGTAAGTAGATGGGTTCTTACTTGTGGTTTTTGTGTTGCCATGTGCAATTTCTTAGCTAATTTGTGTTGGTGATGATTGCAGGCCTTGGTTTTTGATTTTCAACCTGAAGATCCTGAAGATATTCAAGTGGCACTCGCTGCTCTTTCTGGAAAAGCAGTACCAGGTTTGCTGTGCCTTTGATTTTTTTACTTAATAGTTTCAGTTGTAGCCTTGAGTATTGCCAATGTTCTATTGGATGGAATCTAATATAAATCAATTATAAATTATCTTACCCAATGTTTTCAATGGTGCTAGGGCACATTGACACTTCCGAGTAAGTAGCAGGGTTTTTTTTCCGAGGGTGCGCCGTGAATAAGAAAAACAAAAAGATAATTTTATGAGACATGAAACATTAAAATGTTCATCATAAACAAAAACTAAAGTCGTGAAGATCAAACTTATGGTCGCTAAATATATTCATCTTCCTCCACTTTTTTATTGACGATAATTAGAGAAAATAGAGAAGTGAATTGACAATTAGGGTTGACGAATAGGTTTTTCTCGACAATATTTGTTTCTTAATTTTATTGGTTTTGCCTGGCACAATGGCTCGTGTTGAGGATCCTATATTATAAATGTGAAGAAGCCTCATAACATTTTGTAATATTAGGTTTTCAATTTTCGTCGTCGATTGGTCTCATATTTATACTATAGGATCCTTGCCATTCGGCTTGGTGGGATAGCCGAGCTATAGTCATTGGATAGTTGGCTGATAGGTATGATGGACCTTAGAAGAATTAGAAATAATACGATGGGTGTTAGGGAAATTAGTTAGAGAGGTTGTGTGAGGGAAAGATGTGCATATTTTAGGTGATTATACTTTGGACTCAATAGATGATTTTAGAGAAGGAGGTTCTAAGTCCTATCAAATACTTGTATTTGTATTCTTTTATTCTTTATATTTCTATAGTTTGTTGTTTTAGATCTTGGATCTTATCATTTTCATCGGTAAAAATGATGGAATTCATTCTTATTTTCCAAACTGATGTATGAATGTTTGTTGCCTAAAAAGCACAGACACTTCTATTTTGACAAAGTATCCGTATCGAACACGTGTCCGACACTGACACTTCCGAACACTCTTCGAACACGTGTCCGACACTCAAATTTCCGTGTTCTCTTTTATTATTAGTATTTATAATTTCGGACACTTCACGGACACACCATGAACACTTTATGGACACCTCATAATCTATATGTTTCAAGTTGGTGGAGGCCGTCGATGACAACATCCATAGATGGACTAAAATGAAAAAAATGGGAAGAAAAAAAAGAAATAGAGTGAAATAAGGTAAAAACTAAAGTATTTTGAGATTGTTAAACGTAGACTTATAAATTTTGATTTGTGTGCTTTTAAGTATGCATGAGATTTTGTTTTTTATTGGATTTAAATGGACTCATATAACTAAGTGGGTTAACTTCATATTCATCTTTGTTTGAAATATTTTTCATAAATTCTTTTTAATATTTTGGATTTTATCTTTTAATCGTATATCATTTAAAATTATAGTAAGTAACGTGTCCTTGGCGTATCCATGTCCTTCATTTTAAAATAATAGTGTGTCTACGTGTCCGTATCATGTCGTGTCTGTATCTCGCGGCCGCGTTGCGTGCTTCTTAGCTTGTTGGAGCTCTATTCTGTAGGAGATGTTTGTAATAGTACTTATTTGCATTCTTTAGTGAAGTGTAATGTTACTTAACTTCCATCTGAATTCCTACTAAATAAGTTTTAAATTTTGAACGGCTAGGGAGGGCTTTTTAATATTCGAGTGTCCAAGCAAGCTTACTTGACTTCAACTATGCTCACGGTATATAGCATGATTCGTCCAACCTTACAATATTTGGATGTCAAGAAAATTTGTTAGAAATTATATTTTAGGTAGGTAACAAATTTGGAGAGAACGTATAACCCCTTAAATTCCTGAAAACCTCTTTAACTACTGGGCCAGTGCTCCTTGATAACTTTTGTTTTTTCGATGCGTTGGGCTATACGATGTGTTCTAAACTACTGATTGAGTTTATTAAAACTTCTACTCTTAATGGCTGTGCAAATTATTAAACCTTCATTCTCTCACTGTTTTCAAAGCTGGGATGATCATTTTACTACACGACTGCTTTATTTCAAATATTCTCTCCAACTCCACAAAACTCTTTGAAGATGTTTGACTGTCGAATTGTAGAGTGACTATAAATGAGAGGTTATTTTAAGTGAATATAAATTTGAATTGTAGTAATTGCTCGTTTGAATGTGGTTATTTGTAGAGTTATTGAAATTAATAGCTCGTTTGGGATGATCAAGAGGTCATGAGTTCGAATTCCCCATCTCATTGCTTTAATCTCAAAAATAGCTCGTTTGAATTTAATTAGAAATGAATAATTATTTTGAAGGGTTAGAAATGAGAGATTAGATATGAATGATTGTTTTGAGTGGTTAGAAATGAGTGTTAAAAAATTTGTGATTTTTTTCGAATGATTACAATAGCTTATTTGGATGTATTTATTTAAAGAGAAGTTAGTAAAAGTTCATTTGTAATAACTCGATAATAACTTGAAAGAGACACCTCCTTAAAAGCTTAGTATTTTCCTATACTATGCTTCTTCTTTCAGTCATATGATAAAAGAACTGAAAATCATTTATCTTTACTGTTAACAGATTCTGTAATTTGGTGTTAGGAGTTGTTCGTGAGAGGAAATTGTCGAGGCTGCCAAAAAACAAATGTTCATTTGTTGGATCTACGGAAGCAAACGCGGTAGAAGTAGCTCGTAAATTTAACAAAAGTTGGGATACTAATCTAAGAATTGGCTTTCATGACTGCAGAGACTACACAAATGGTAATCTAATAGCAATCCCTTCTCTCAATATCTCATGGTGTTGATTTCTTTTTCAACTGTATTTAAAATTGAGACTTGAACATTGTATCTGTCTCATTTGAAAGGCTTGGTCGAGGCTCTGCTTGGTGAAGAAAATGTGTTGGAGTGCCTAAGGCAAAATTGTTGAGCATTAAATTTGTATCTGTTAAAAAAAATCTTTTATTTTAATGGCTCTTGGTCACTGAATAAGTAATGTATATCTCTGCTCTAGAAATGTAAGTTGTTCTGTATTTAAAGTAGCTGCCCACTTTCCAGTTTGCTCTGGTTGCTTGTAAATGAGGTAATGTAATGTGCAAGACAATGAGAATAGTAATAGAAATTTTCTTTTGTTCAAAATTTAGGGATGTTTGGAACCACTTCTCTGAGGTAATATTCCTTTTACTCATGTTTGGGTCAATGATAACTTTGTAATTAATATTTATTCTTTCCATAAATACTATTCATTCCGTTGTAATCTGGGTTCTCCACATCTTCTTTTCATTCTTTCCATAACCATTTTTCATTCTCGTTAGCACTACAAAACATCCCTAGGTTTGAATAAGTGCAAAATGGTGAAATTGTGAATTAGTAATGCAAAAAAGAATGTGCAAAATGCAGTTATGTCAGAAAGAAAAGGTTCCACCTGAGCTCCCATTGTAGAGTGTGGTGGCACGATCGATTGGGAATTGGCTATGGTTAAACATGTAACATTTTTGTTACGTGAGTGCACTTTGCTTAGAGATTAGAACTAAGCATTTATAAAACATGGTCGTCGATTCCATATCTGCTACTAGTGAATCAATAAAAGGTAACTCGAATTATATAATCATTGATCAATCTATTTGTTTTCTATCAAGGAAGCATGCTTTTAACAGCCAAACTATCTGTATTAAGACATTCGATTTGTGTCCAAACTAAATCAAGGTAGTGTACCTTGTTTACTCACAACAAGCAAGTTCTCCCGACTCTTTGTCAAGAGTCTTGGCTTCAAGCTATCACATTTGGTACTGCTGCTCGACCTTTGGCTTCAAGAAAAAAGAGTTCTAGTTGCTTATTTTATTCTCCTGGAAGTATATTCGCTATTTTATTCTCTATATTGGAAATACAGATAATTATTATGGTCGTGAATCTTTCATTTTCATATCCTCTTTACATTTTCGCTCTTCTACTAACTATTACTAAATCTCTCCCAACACTTCATGTTTTTCTTCTTTCGTCTCATTTTTCATTTTTCACTTATGTAAACTAATACAATGTAGAAGCTCCTTAGCTCCTAATTGATGTTTTATTCAAAGCACGTTCTAACAATCCCCCATTCATTGCAGATATTCAACTCCAGGAAGCTCGAATTAATGGCCATAATCATAATCAGTAAGTACATTAAACTCTATCTGCATTGAAAAAGAAAAAGAAAAGAAAAAATAAATAAATAAAACAAGCCCCCTCTATTTTGTTCTACTTTTATCAAGCTACCAAGTTACATGAAGCTAGTATGAAAATGATACAACTAAATAACAATTTGAAGAACACAATCAGTCTATTCAATCCGATTCAAGCTACCAAAATGAACAACAGTTTGAAACCAATTAGGCATTCCATCAAAAGCAACATCCATAAATTTCCCAGTTTCTGGATTGAAAACAACAAGAGCTCTGTTTCTATACTCCAACAAAATCTCCCCACTTTTCAAAACACAAACAACTCTCACAATTCTGCTTCTCAACATAATCCTCGACGTCTTAAACCGAATCTCTGTTTCTTGTTTAAGTGATTTCGGCATATAAGCTCCAAGATTGAAGCTTTTCACCCAAGATTCTTTAACACCGTACTCTTTCATTACCCATATCTCCATTTTTCCATAACTGCAGTAAACAGCAGCGGAGAGGCAGTTATTGAGAATCACTAAATGGAAATTGCAGCGGCTCAAGGCCCCGAATTCCGGCTTCGGTATGTCGACGAACTGCTCTGTTTCCACGTCGAATGCGACGATGGCGCGGCCAAGATGGTGTCGGCGAGGGAGAGAAACCCAGTGGAGTCTTCCATTGACGGCGGATTGTGACTGCCCTTTTGCTAAATGGTGGCAGATTTTGCCGATGCTTCTCCAATTAGAGCTTCCCAAAGTGAAAACTTGAACTTCGGAGTGATGAAATCGTCTCTGTATCCGGCGAAATCCTCTGGCGTAAACGATTTTAACAACTTTGAACTGTTTGGTTTGTGGGTGAAACCCAATTCCACAAACTACATCTGGGTTCGAAAATTCTTTTGTTTTGGGCAATTCTAGGTAATCCCTAGTAAAGGGGTTGTAAATAAAGAGCTTGTCGTTGTACAAAGAATCAGATAAACAGAGCAACCCATTACAAGAACCTACCACATCGTATTCGGGCATTGTAGCCGAAAATGGAGTTGAAATTCTCTTCACTGGCTGTTTTTGGTATCTGAAATCAAGAAAATCGACGAAATAGAGATGGTTTTTGATGGGGTAATCGCAGTGAAAGATTAAGCAGGGGAAATCTAGAGAGTTATGAAGGGGAAGAAATTGTGGGTGTTGAGACAAAACCCGCCATGACCTGCAAACGTAGCTGAATTGAATCAAAGATGAAAAGGGTAGGCGAGAAAGGATGTGGAGAAGAACATCGTGAGGAAGATGATCCATTTGGAGATCGTGGAGATTGGGCTTCTTGTTATGAAGGGGAAGAACAGAGGTTGAAGCCATGATCGAGGAAAAACAGAGAGAAAGAGGGTGAAAAGATAAAGGGGGGAAAAAAGAGAGAGATGGATGATGAAGAAAGTGGACTTTGGTGGAATCAAAACAATAATCAAATGGAGACGGAAATTACAAGGAACCAGTGTTCTTGTGGGTAGTGGGAACCACCTTTTCTTTTTTTCTCTTTTTTTTTTCTTTTTTTTGAATAATTCCTTTATCTAGGATGGGAATATTATTCCTTCTACCTTCTTTCTAATTACTAATTACCACTACATATAGATTAGAAAATAATATAATTCAAAATTAATCAAAATAGGGACGGAAATATATCTTTAGGGGTGTAAAAAAAGAACCCACCACTCGAGCAATCGAGACTATCTAACACTCAACGTTTTTTAGTTATAATTTTATCTGGGTTGGGTTGAGTTTTTTCTTTTTAATTTTAGCAGGGTTAGATTAATTGTAAGGTTGACCAATTGTTTGACCTAACCTAACCGGAACTAAGGAATAATTTATACATAAACATGGGTGAGAAGAGAAATTAATTATAATAAGTTTGATAAATAACATGCACCGATAAAAGTATATAATTTAAATTTAAGTATAATGTTATCTATCTTTTATTACTATGTTTATATATATATTTATGGAGTATGAGTTGAGTTTTTTTCTTTTTTTTTTTTTTAATGAGATTAACATAATCCAAGAATTCAATTCAACACTAAAACATAAGGTTGAGTTGGGTTATGTAACTTTAATGCATATAGTTGGATGATTGATCAACCTGAAATTTTGGATTGATTGATTCTAAAATTTTCTTAATCTAATTCAATTTTTTTTTCTCTTTTTACCGAATTAATTTAGTATCTATTTAAATAAGTTTTTTTTTTAATAATTAAAAGATAATTTTAAAATGCAACTATTTGAAATTATTATCAAAAAAAAATTATTTGTTTAAAAGGAAAAAAAAAAAAAAACACAGTGAATTTGATGAGAATGTTTATTATGGGGGTGGCGATGGGAGAGCCATTCCTCCCTCCACCAGCCTTGTGAACATCTTTATTATGGGCATGTTTGGATGGAAGAAGAATTGAGTCTTTGAGGATGGTATATTTTTTTGGTAAAATAGTATTTTGGTCCTTGAACTTTTGTCTTTATTTTATTTTAATCCATATATTTTTAAAAGTTCAATTTTAATTCTTAAACTCTAAATTTTGTTCTATTTTGATCCTTGAATTTTCACGAGTATAATTTTGATCCTTAAACTTTGAAAAAAATTTAAAATTGATCCATACAATAAATTTGAAGTAGATATCAATTTATCAAAATCAATTCAATAATATTAATAATTTTAATACAAACAAAGATAAAATATGAAGACATTTTTAAATTTACAAAGGAAGATGATAATTCTCTTAAAGTTTCGTAAACAAATTTTTTTTTTTTCTAAGGGTTGATTTATATTTTGTTTGAATGTTCAGGGATCGAAATAGACAAAAATCAAAACTTAGGAACTAAAGTGGACTTTTGAAAGTTTAACGACTAAAATAGAACGAACCTCAAAATTTAGGGACTAAAATAGACAAGCCTTAAAATTTTAAGGATTAAAATTAGAATTTTGAAACTTTACGATTAAAATTGAACAAAGGTAGTTCATGAACCAAAATGACATTTTATCTTATATTTTTTATTAGACCATAATTGAATATGAGAATTCGAACTTGTAATTCCATGGTTACTAAGTTTATACAAATATGTCACTAGAACAATGTTATTTAGTTCAATCAATTCATTTGTATTTATTTAAGATTATTAACTTCAATTTAAATTTGAATTTCGTTTTTAAAAATAATTATATATTTAATTGTAGTTTTGATGACATGGTCAATGTGTTTATATGCTGGGTAAGTTTTGATAATATATATAAATATAAGAATAATCGCAGGGGATGAACTATTCTCACAAAATAATTTTTAACGTACGATAAATTTTAAAATAATATGTATTTGACATTTAATGATATGAAATTGGCAACCATATTTCTATTAACTTCCTTAAATTGTTCGAAAAGTCTTCGTGTAACTAATAGTTTTGCAATTTATGAGATATATAGAAGCTAAGAAATACCATAATTATTTTGTATAAATTAAAGTAAGTTTAATGGTGCATGCATTTCAAACATTTATTAAATCTATCATATTTTTCAAACATTTGTATAAATTAATGTACAAGTACTATGTTCTTTTTATTACATTTATATGCAACTACATCTAGCCAAAAAATAATAATAATAATAATAATAATAATAATAACTTGAATACATTAAAAAATTGTGGTGCCTATAATAGACTGCATGCTGCCTAACCCCCACTTTAATGTAATTATGTTAAAATAATTTTAACACAAATATACTAAAAATATTATGATTTGTTTAATCAGAGAGAAATGATAAATTTATGATGTGACAAATTATTATTCAAAAAAACTAGGGCGAAAAGTATTTAGATATACTCACTCACAAGTAGACAAGTTTTGCTTAAGAAAAAATAAGTCACGCAAGAATTGCAATTAAAATCCACGTGATAACATTTAATTTTTTTTAAAGAAAAATATGGTACTTCTTGTTTTCAAATTTTGAAAAATAGTTATAAACGATTCGTGATGTTAAATTGACCGTCAATTAGCCAGCCAAAAAAAAATTAAAAAAAATCATTTGCATGAATAAGAATGTTTTTCGCATCTTCAATTTATCATGTCTTTTTTTATTAATCAAATCGTTATTTATTTATTTATTATTTTCTATAATTATATTACTTGTATAGTCTTTCAAAGAAAACATTAATTATGTGTCACACCCACACTTAGGTAAGAAGTATGTACGAGATATTGTTTGACAAGTTTGGGTAATAGGATTTTGGGCTCCAACATCAAATGTAATAACAATAGTTACTATTTATTTTTAATCCTTAATTCATCTACTGTTGATTCATTTTGAGTGCGTTTGGATAAGAGTTTGTACGTGTTTATTGGAGGGTTAGTCAAACTCCACGGTAAAATCAACCAACTTTGGAAATCCTCTAAACAAGTCTCCCTAAGACCCATCTAACAAATATCTCAAAGAACATTGCGTCGCCAATTTTGTCACATTTGTCTCGTCGACGAATCCAAATGCGATGAAGACTTTGCTTTCGTCGGATTTGCTCTTCACGGGCGACAAAGGATTCTTCTGTCGTTGTAGATGGAAAATGCGACGGAGGTTTTTCTTTATCACATTTTTGGTCAACAAATGCGACGACGTAACCTTCGTCGCATTTGCTCTTTGTTTTATTTTTTTTTTTTGAAAAATCTTTTAAAATGGTTGTTTATAGTTGCAATCCTTGAAAATTATGTCTTTAATTGGAAATCTTTGAATTATGTGAACATTCAAATTATAAAAACTAAACTCTAAAACATTAATAATAAAAAAAAAATCAAATAGCAGAATTCAAACATTCATGACAAAACTAAACGTCTATCATCATATAAAAGAAAATATAATTCATAACAGAATTACTCAAGTAGAGAATATAATCTATAACGGGAACACTTAAATAAAAATAAAGAACCCTAATTAAAACATGGAGAACTAGCCCTATACGAAACATGGCGAATTGGTCGACGTAAAAAAGGTTCTTCCTTGTGGTGGTCCAACGAACTCATCGTATCTCTGCAATAAACAAGAATTAGAATTAGAGTTCGCAAAAACTTAAAGATCGATTTTCTTGTCTCATGAGATGTTAGCAATGTTTCACTTCTTTAAGGATGCAAAGTGAATTGCTAGTCGTGTTTCACTCATTTGAGAGTGCAGGGTGAGTTCTTATTATTGTTTCACTCTTCTAAAAGTGTACGATGAGTTGCTAGTCGTGTTTCACTTTACTAAAAGTGCATTATGAGTTGCTAGTTGAATTTCACTTCTTTCAGAATGCATGTGAGTTGTTCTTTATGTGTCACAAACTTGAGAGTATGCAGTGAGTAGATAGTTGTGTTTCACTTATTTAAGGTTGTAGTCATACTTCTAGGTCAAAGATAATATAGTATATTTGAGCTACACGTGATTGTTCGTTGTGTGAGTTGGTGCATATTTTAGTGGTGTACTATTATGAGTCAGAGCATGATTGAGTACATATTTGTTATTTGTTCTACTGAATGATGAAGTGTGAATCACTTACTGAAAGATGAAGTGGATAGAAGTGAAGCTTGTGTTAAGATTTTAACAATTTAGTATAAGACCTTGGAAGCTAATTTGTTTGAGTTTATACCGTTATCTCAATAGGGTTCACTCATGTAAGTTGGAAGAGAATACATTTAAGTGTGAACTTAGTTTCAGGAAAATTACTCCTAGATGTGATGAGGATATTCAGTATGTAATATACTTGAGTGTGAGATAAGTGGGAGGAGAACTACTTCTAAATGTGATGATGTTATTCAAGCTCATTTAGCATGTTTGTAGTTAGGATTTGCATGAATATTTCGATAGTATAATGTAAATATCAAAAGGTTTACCCCAGCGTGAATGCAATGAATTGTGTCAATATGGAGGATCGATGATAAGGAGTTATGTTCAGTGAAGTTACCGTGTATAACTCTGTTGAAATAGAATGATTATGCATATATAGGTCTTATATTTTTTTATGGTGGTTTGAAAAATGGATATTTGAACAAGGTTTACGAGGTAGAAATTGATAGTATGACAGCTTTGAGGTGTCCTAGCTTGACTAGTATGACGATCAATGAGAGATGCATCATTGAAGTAGTGAAAATTAAAGTTATGTTGGAAAGTTTAGTCGAGAGTGAGTACCTCTGGGTACACATAGTCCGATGTTCACAGTTACCGGATGATTATTAGAGTTAAGATAGTGGTCAAGGCTTGAGCGATGTTATAGCGGTTTACTCTATTGGTGGTAAGAGCCTAAGGTTGGAGTTCTCTAAAGTGGTCTGCAGTTAGTGAGATTACCCTTCACCAATTTGAATTGAGGGATCGCTCTGATAGTCGAAAGTTATTATTGCTAGCTAATTTCCATTTAATACACGAGTAATGTATTTCTTGGTTGTATGTGCAGAAGTGTTTAAAGCCTCAATTCGAAAGCTTATTGAGTAGATTATTGTATTCTAGAATGGAGTACGTATTATGCATATATGTTAACTTGTGTTATGAGCGATAAGTGGTCGACACATGTAAGATCTCAAGTATAATGAACATGGTTGATTCCTGATCATTTCAAAAGCTTGTGAGTAGAGATGTCCATTTTTCACTTGCAGCTAGGGACCCGCGCCCTGAACGAGATGGTGAATTCCCATTTAGGCGGAAATGAAGAAGTGAATGGGGAAGGAAAAATGTCCGCAAGGTAAATAAGGAAGTGGAATGTATTCTTCATCCTTGTTTCCCCGATCCTCGCCCTATTTTCATTTTATTTTTAAAATTTATTTTATTTTTCTCTCTTTTTCCAATTTAATATTTAATTATAATATACTTTATTTAATTATTAAATATATAACTAAAAATTAATGTATGCATTTCATGAAAATTTAAAACTTGAAAATATTATTAAAAAAAAAAGTTACTCATCAAAATTAAGATTTGAAAAGTAGAAAATAAATTAAACAGTAAAAAAAATTCGTTGGTAACCTGATCCCCACCAATTCTTCACGGGGAATCCCTGCCTCGATCCCACAAAAATAAACGATGGATTTTGCGGAGACGAAGAATGATTTTGTTGGCGAGGATGGTGACGGAGAACTCATTAATTCCCCCAACCCAGTCCCACCTGAGTTTTCCTTTTTCCTATATTGGGATACTGGAGTTGCTAATATGACCTTCTAGCTTCCGTTGATGAGTGACATATATTATATTGCACCGAAAAGTTATTTTCTTTCTATATATACTCACCCTGTGTTATAATGTTAACTATGAAATGTTCATAAAATTTAAGCGACAAGACTAAATTGTAATTGATGAGCTAAGCGATAGCAGAAATAGAGACTACAAATATAAAATTTAAGTGGTTAACTTCTTGCTTATAATGTTAAGTCCATGTTTGAGGTAATTACATAAAGAATGTAAAATCAATCCAAACTCTTGAATTAAAAAAAAAATAAAAATAAATAAAAAAGTGATTTAGGTTTTCTTTAATGGGAGAAAGGGAAAGTAAGAAAATTATTTATCAAATAAAAAGGGTATCTGTTCTTTGTTTCTTCTCTTTTTAATAATTGTGGGTCATATCTTTTTGAATTGGCGATTCAAATAATTTAAAAAAGAAAAAGAAAAAAGAGACGTTGTCATAATTAATCTGAGACGTTGAATATATTACACGTGGAAAGAATCGGATGCATGAAATGGAAATTAAATCATGAACTGTTCATTTATATCCGATTCAAATTTGATTTCTCTTAATATTACTGTACAAAAAAAATATAAAATACTATTTTTAATTTTAAAATTTTGACATTTCTTTATTTTCGTAATCTTTAAAAATTATTTGAGATTTGTACTATTTTAGTTCAAATTTCAAAAGTCAAATTCTAGTTGTGTATTTTATAAATAATTTAAAATCGATCCCTCAAAAAAAATTAAAATTATAATTTTAATAGTTGTTGGATTGAAATAGAGATCAATTCTCGACGATAAAAATGAGTATAGGTACTATATTGTTTTACTAAAATTATGTTTCAGTTTGATCTTTATATTTTAAAATTGAATATTTTTATCTCATATTTGTATAATACTCTCTTTTGATCTAAGTTTGGAGTTTGATTTTATTTTGGTTCATATATTTTAAAATTAAACTTTTTTTTTTCTAATATTTCAATAATGCTTACTTTTAGTCCTTGTGTGTTCTTTAGTTTATTTTTATTTTTATTTTTTTTTAAATGAACTGACGTAAAAAAGTATAATAATCAATTTATCAATATTTTGAATTTAAAATTAGTTTAGTCAGCATTGTGTTATATCTCTAATGTTTCATGATATCTTAATGACGAAAATTCAACCTTATTGAAATATATGGAAACAATTCTTCAATTTTGGTACATATAAGAAAAACGTAAATTAGATCCAAAATTAATAATTATATATATATTTTTTTTTTAATTAATTAATTTATATATTTATTTATGATCAAATAAAAAAAAAATTTGTTTTAAATCTATCTTTTGTAGCACAAAATTTGATAAAAAAATATTATTGGAAATATATATTTTTAGTCTTAGGTTTCGAATTTAATTTCTATTTGATCTCTATGTTTCAAAATTAAATAAAGTTTATCTTTGAATCTCAATAATGCTAAATTTTATTAGTTGAGATAACAAAAATGTTAGTACATAATGTAATGCTGACTAAAATAATAACTAATATAATTACGAAGACTAAACTATTAATGAAATGATTATTTTAATTTTAACGTGATTTTTTTTTTTAAAATAAGTGTCAAAATAAAATAAAAAACACAAAACTAAAAGTGAATATTATTAAAATGTTCAATTTCGAAACATAGAGACAAAAATGAAATTACACTTCAAATTTATGAATAAAAAATGAGCATTATTAAAATGTTACGAATAAAAATGTTTAATTTTACAACATAAAACAAAAAGTGAACAATATTGTTTCCAATTAAACTGAAACTAGATTCTAAATTTATGGATAAAAAATGTAATTTTTCCATAATATAAAATATATGTAAAAAAATATTAAATAATGGTAATTAATAAAAAGAGATGTATTATTGGAGTACTTGGTAAATAAAAAGAGTATGGTTCAATGAATGCCAGCTATGTCTACCTGATGTGATGCCTCCATGCATTAAAAATTATTAAAGATAAATCATAAAAGTATATAATAATATGGTTTTAAAATTAAAAAAATAATAATAATAAAATAAAATAGATAACATAAATTTTCTCCATCCAAAAATTAGATTACATGTCAAATATGAATGGCAGTGCTACAAGTTCTCTTTTAGGTAAGTGTTAGGTCAAGTGGAAATTTGAAAGGCAAAAAGAAAATCATCAGTCTATTAATTTAATTAATAAAATTTATGGACTTTTCAAGGAAATAAATGAATATCAAAATTGAAAAGAAATCAAAGGAATGGCATGAAAAAAAAAAAAAAAACATGATAACATCACCTCAAATTTCATAGGTTAATTTTAATAATGTCACAATGACAATATTAATTGAAATCAACATCTAATATTAATTGAAACTCACCAGTTATAGTCAATGGACATACGGATTGAAATTCATTGATTATGGTGGATTATACGTTACTTCTTCAAATACTTCATGTTGGCAAATATGATAGCGGGAAAAATTGAAATTAAATTATTTCAATTTAAAAATTAAATTTGATCAATTTCAACATCTATCAAAAACTCTTTAAAATTTATATTTAAAATTTATATATATATGTTACTCAGAGTGTCTATTAGAGCTCTGTGGAGGAGTATCACGGCTGTTACTATACTTACCGCCTCGTCCTCTTGAGTTGCTTGAAGATTTTGAAAAACAACCAGACTGATTTCCTCGTCCTCCACCAGAACTTGAGCTAGAACCAGAGCGACTGTGAGAACGGTTAGTGCCTTGGCGATAAGAGAGATGAGCAGTGGGGTCAACAACAGTTTCTGAACTTGAGAGCACATATCGCGAGATACCCTCAAAGGTGACAAGAATCGAGCTAAATTCGAGCCAGGAGTCAAATTCCTTATTCTCAATTGAACAAATAATGGGAATATATTCTGCATCCAGACCTCTTAAAATATAAGAGATTAGATCATCTAGGGCAACCGGTTTACCAGCTAATTGAAGAGATTCAGAGGTCTGCTTCATCAGATTAAATAATCAGTCATTTTTAAACTCCCTTTTTTTGTTCCTTGAAGAACAGCACGGAGCTGGTTGATACGGGCTTTGCTCGAAGCTCCAAAGAAATCCTCTGATACTTTCCAAACCTCTCTAGAAGTCTCAAGATTAACAACACTTGCTGCTATAGCTGGAGACATTGAACCAAAGAGCCAGCCACAGAGAGCTTGATCAGTAGCTCTCCATTCCTCGAACGAGGGATTTGGCTCAGATCGACTGCCGTTTTCAGACACAACTTCAGTGTACTGGTTTGGTGTCGACTTTGTTCCCAAAACGTAGCCCTCATCACGCTGGCCACGAAGAATCGCAAGGATCATTCCTCTTCACATAATGTAATTTTTGTCGTCCAATTTCACAGAGAGAGACGATCCAAGGGGATGGCCAAAAGAAGAATTCATAATACCTCATAACGCCACTTGATTGATTGGAGTGACAGCCTGAGGTACTTCATATGATGATGAGCTATCAGCCATAGCTCTGATACCAACTCAAAGAAATAAACCCAGCACGTTATTGTGCTAAAAGGACACAGTAGGGCTAGCAGAAGAATTCCAATATTATTGAGAAGGAAGATATCAGTATTATATACACAGAGCCATAGAAATATTGTTAGAGGAGAATGAATGAAATAATGCCACGTATAAATATTTACAACAGAAAGCAGAGTAAAGAGAAACGACATCGTTTGGAGGAATTAAGCATTGAGGCAGACGGCGTCGTTTGGAGGCTGTTTGACAATATATAAACTAGATCATTCAACCTTCAAAATATATTGTCTAAAAAGAATTTTAAAAAGGTTTAATAGACTTTAACTTTTAAAGTTGTATCCAATAAGGTAGTCATAAATTCACAAAAAAATTCAAGAGATATTCATTTTATAGCAAATGTCTGAATTTTTCAACCCATTTAAAGATAGTTAGGGTGAGCTACTATCTTCATTGTCAATTAATTTTGAGATGGACGTCCACACTCTCTAATATGGTAACAGAACATAATGTTAGTTATTAATCCCCTGAAATTTCGAAGACCTCATCCAAGCGGGTAAAGACTTTAAGCAAGTATTTTTGTTGAGTTTTGGCAAAATATTAGAAGAAGATATTCTCACATCGGAAAGGTAAAATTATTCGGAATGGTCCTAGGAATCGGAAAGCTAAAAGGATTCGGGAAGGTCCAAGGAATCGGAAACCTAAAAGGAAGTGGTGTACTCCAATCACTATAAAAGGAGTGTGAAGCCTTAGATTTAAGGTATTCCAAGTCAGAAGCACTTAAAGCTTTGTGTACTGGCTCTAGTTAAATTCCTTTTGTATTCTCTTGTGGAGAGTGGGGCAAAGGGTGTGAGTAGTATAAGCTTTGAAGAGAGTGTTTATGTACTTGGGGTCGGGGAGAGAATTCTGTGTGATTGTAACAATTTTTCACATAGTGGAAGTTCTTTCTGTCCGTGGTTTTTTCTCCGGTTGAGGAGTTTTTCCACGTAAATTCTTGTGTTCTATTTTGTTGTTTTTCCTTTTAATTTCTCGGTTATTTTCTGTTTATTCCTGCGGTTATTAGGGAAGGTTTTTCCAAACAATTTCATGATCTCAAAAGGTTCATCCGATCCTAGTGGATTAACCAAAGCGGGTATTTCAGATCACAAAATCAAATATAGTTCAAGATGACTTTTAATTTAGAATTGTAAGGTGAATTTAATCAATAGGTGATTTGCATGTACTCTCTACGTGAGATATCACATACTCAAAAGCATAAAATTTTCAATATTATTCTCAAATTAAATTTTTGATTATTCGAATTGCAATAATTTTATTGAAAATTGTTTGTTATACCAATTGATATCATCCTCAACCTTTTCTTTTCTTTTTTTTTATTAATTTGGCCTAAGTTTTTCTAAAAAAATTTATTCATAATTTTTAAAAAAATATTTATATTATAAATGAAAATTATATTTTTATTTGGAGGAAATATATACTTTTTTTTTTATAAACAAGGGAAAAGAAAGAAAAAATAGTGACAATAGAAAAAGAATAGGTCCGTGACCCCCATCATTCTGAGTTCTCAATTTCTATTTCATCACACGTGCGGGCCCCACACGTGCAATGCTGTCGTGTTTTCTAACACCCATCATTCGCGGGCCCTTGTCTTTTGTTCTCTCTCACCAACGGCTCTGATTATCTTGACCCGACTCGACCCGATAAGTGTAAACGCCTAATTAGATATGTCTATTTTTCCATGAGATAAGCCCGTTTTATTTATTTATTTTTTTTAAATTCTTCACTTTTTATTTATTTAATCTTTAGTTACAATTTAATTTTTGTATAAATATATATATACATATTTAATTTAATAATTAAATATCAAATTGAAAATTAATATATACATTCTACAAAAAATTAAATTATTGAAATTATTATTAAAATACTCATACAAATTAAGATTTAAAAATAAGAAATTAAAGATAACAGAATAGTAGCTTAACGAGTTAGAAAGACTATAACATTACTATTCGAATCATCAACCCACAATTATTGTAATAAAAAAACATATATATATATATATCCTCAACACAAACACAAGATAGTATGAGTTAAAATCTCACATTTTTCTCATAAACAAAGTGTGCTGGTTATTTTGAATATAACTTTTATTTTTATTTTTTTTAACTTGAAAGGTTTTATTATGAAGTATGAGCGCACGTTCATCTCAAAAATCAATGATTTATCACCTTATCTTATAAATGTTTGGATGACTATTTACTAATTTTTTAAAACATAGATAAAAAATAGATACCACAAAAATTATTGAGTTCGATTAAAAATGACGGGTTATTTTGAATAGTTTAGAAAGAGAAATTGCAATAATAGATCGTTTATACGATGTGTTTATAAAAATTCATTTTTAGAAATTCTATAAAAGAGCTAAACAAATAACCCTAGGATTTATAGCTTAATTTTGGAAAAGAAATTGATGTTGAAAATCAAAATTAAACGAGACCATAGTTAAACAAATATAAATTTAAGTATAATTTAGTGGATTAGAAACTTTCTACCGTCTCTCAATCGTCAATGACTTGATCTTCATTAATTCATTACATTAAAAAACACATATTACTTTTATGTTATGACTATATATGATTTTAATTATAAAAATAAAATTTTAAAAGAAAAACCATAGAGGGAGTGGAAAATAAAAAAGAAGATCAAGAAATTAAAAGGAAAATAATAATAATAATAATAATAATAAATTTTGGCCTTTAAAAGAAAGTTGGCCAAAGTAATATCTCCACCTAAAAAAAACACTCCCAATTTCCAAAAAAAAAAAACAAAAAAAAAAAAACCAATTTTTCTCTGCACTTTTGTTATAAAATCATGTGGCGGCTGATCGCAGCCATCCGCCCTACCCTCCACAACCTCACCAACAGCCACCGCGTCGCGGATGAAACCATGTTCACTACCGCCGCCAACCACCACCACCACCGCCGTGCCGCTCTCCGGACCTTCTACGCCATCATTCGTGCTCCTTTCTCTATTCTGTCTTGCTTTGCTCCACCACCTATCCACGGCGGCGCCGACGAGTTCTGGCTCTCCGATCGTTATTTTTCCGACACCAACCACCTTATGGTAAGCGATGGCATGCGCTACGCCATATTCATGTAAAACCATAATATATATATA
>JBBMEG010000004.1:4066668-4093621 GCA_037832605.1 Cyclanthera cordifolia
CTAAGCCTTTTCTGTTTTGCAGGCCTTTCGTCCTCTACTAAACAAATAGTACTGTGGATAGACCGTTGACCATTTTTGGGCATCAACAGAAAGTATGAAGTATTTGTTTTTGGGTACGGCGTTGGTAATGTTCTATAGATTAAAGGTTGGAAAAACTTTTTTTGAGATTTGTGTTTAGGACAGTAGTTTGATTTGAGATTTGACAGGATATTATATTAGAGAGAAGTTGAAGAGAGGTTGAGTGATAGTTGAGGAGAGGTTGTGATGTACTAAAAACAAATTAAGAGTTCATATCTCCTCCTCTCCTCCAAATCCAAACACCTCTTTAAAATCGTACAATCATTATATAAATGAGGTATTATTTTAAATAATTAGAAATTTGAGTTTTTTGCAATATTAACTCGTTTGTATGTGGTTATTTATGGAGGAGTTGCAATTAATAGTTAGTTTGTATGATGATTTTTTAGAGAGATTGTAGACAATATATAGCTCTTTTGTGAAGGTGTTTGTTTGAAGAGAAGGTGTAAAACTCATTTCTAATAACACGTTAATTATAACATGAAACAAACGTTATATATCTCCTTTGTGAAATATATTTGGGTAACTAATTAACTCTCTCTTCTGTTTGTTGGGAAAACTCTTCCCCTAATTACCGCAAGAATAAGCAGAAAATAACCGAGAAATTAAAAATAAAAACAATAAAAGAAAGCACAAGAATTTACGTGAAAAAACTCCTAAACTGGAGAAAAAAAAACCATGGACAGGAAAATCTTCCACTATCTGAAAAATTGCTACAATCAAATAGAATTCTCTCCCTGACCACAATTATATAAACACTCTCTTCAAAGCTTATACTACTCACACCTTTTGCCACACTCTCTCACAAGGAATACAATGAGAATTTCACTAGAGTCAGTACACCAAGCTTAAAGTGCGTCTAATTGGGATGTCTTGAATCTAAGGTCTCATACTTCTTTTATAGTCCTTGGAGTACACCACTTCCTTTTAGGTTTCTAATTCCTTGAACCTTTCCGAATCCTTTTAGCTTTATGATTCCTATGACCATTACAAATCTTTTTAGCTTTTCGAAGTGAGAATATCTTCTTTTAATATTTTGCCAAAAAACTCAATAAATTCCACGTCGGCGAGATATTTGAAGAATTCACATTCTGTTGCTGTAACATTGCCTTTACCGACAATCATGATCCTTAACCTTGAGAATTGTACCTACTCCACCATAAAAGTAAACAGCTTGAGATCTCAAGTTCCAAGATTTTTCTTCTTCGTCACATGTCGATACATCCTGCTGAAATTTATGGTGCAATTTCCACCTACTTAGCTTACATGGAAGTTCTCCAGCAATCGACATAACTTCCACCATACACCTTGCATAATTGCCAAGTCAATGCGCGTGTGCAAACTTGTGGAATTGCTGACATCACATCCTCTATCACGACAAAGCGGACATACCATAAGGATGATTTCTTTCTTTCTTATGAGAGATTTACCATCTCCTCTAGCAAGAGAGGTCACGTTAGCATCTGAACCCGAGCCCTTTGACGAACTTGTTCTGTTAGGATATTTTTCTTTCATGTGACCATCATGTCCGCATTTTAAGCAACATTTCTTCTGCAAAAAGTCTTTATTCTTTTCTTGATTACTTGACTTTTTAGAACCTCGGTTGGAACCACCACTGGACCCTACTGGATAACATCACCGCTTAATCTTTTTATTTTAGAAGCATCACACCTTGATCTTCTCTTCAAATTCTTGCATGATCTAGATTGTTTCAACATATCTCGAACTTGTACTTGCCACAAGCCGACGATCATCCTTTCGCAAAATTTCTCCACATCAATCTTCTCCCCACTCGTAAAGGTTGACATCTCTGCTTCACTCCTAGCAAATCACCAAATAGTAAACAATACTATTCCCCAGCTGTAGTTCGTTTCAAGAATTCTTTTCTGATGTGGAAGCTCAGACAAAGCTGCAACCACAGAGCATACTCATAAACTCAAAAAACTATAAACCTAAAGCTTTGATATATACCACTTGTTGGGAAAAACCTTCCCTAATTACTGTAGGAATAAGTAGAAAAATAATCGAGAAATCAAAAGAAAAAATAATTTAAAAAAACACACAAGAACTTACGTGGAAAAACTCCTAAACCTGAGAAAAAACCACGGACAGAAAAAACTTCCACTATGTGAAAAAATGTTACAATCACACAGAATTATCTCCCCGACCCCATTTACTTAAACACTCTCTTCAAAGCTTATACTACTCACACTCTTTGCCCCACTCTCTCACAAGAGAATATAAGAGGAATTTCACTAGAGTTAGTACACCAAACTTAAAGTGCTTCTAACTAAGATGCTTTGAATCTAAGGCATCATACTTGTTTTATAATGATTGGAGTACACCACTTCTTTTTAGGTTTCTAATTCCTTGGACCTTTCCGAATCCTTTTAGCTTTTCGATTCCTAGACCATTCTGTATCCTTTTAGCGAGAATATCTTCTTCTAATATTTTACCAAAAAACTCAACACTCTTTTCACTCTCCTTTGTGATTTGAAATAGAAAAGATACATTCATGTAATATCCATTATCTAAAAAAAAAAAAAAAAAACTCAAAACTTTTCAAAAATTGAAAAGCCATTATTATTTTTATTTAAATTAGAACTCGTAAAACATATTCAATTAGAAAGAGAAAAGAAGTGGGTGGCCGTAGATTTCATTTCAACATCATGTCACGATTTCAATCCCGAAAATTTTTGTATTCAACTTTCATTTATTTGAGAGAAAGAGAAGAAAAATTGTTATTAGATTCTTCCAAACTAATAAAACTTTGAAGTAATCAAGATAATTATAATGTTCTGGCACATGAAATCTCGAATATATGAAATCATAATACCATATCTCTAGTTCGAGCAAAACATTAATCAACCAAATAATCAATCAAATCCAACAAAAATTATAAAAAATAATAACCCCAATTAAATAAAATAAAATAAAATAAAAATCTAATCCAATTCAAAAATATTTATAAATCAACAACTTTTACAGTGGTGTTGGATAGTGTTAGATTGGTCCAATTATCAGTTTTCATTTACATTCTAATTTTAACAGCCATGTATTTTGTCATTATATGAAGAGAGAGAGAGAAAGAGAGAGAGAGAAGTGGATTGGTTTTTAAGTTATATAAAAAATGGGAGAGTATAATTAATAATAAATAAAGCAAAAGGTGGGAGTTGTAATCATAATTAAAGTGAAAGGTGGGAGTTGCAAATGAATGCTTTAACTTAGCTTCCAAATTAGTATGATACAATACAATCATACAAACTTCCACATTTTAATTAACTTTCCATTGCCCAATTATTTACATTTTCATAAATTAAAATAACATAGATTTTTCCATGAATAAAAAAAATAAAAATAAAGAAATATCATAAATAACACACTTTTAAAATAGTTACATGTATAGTATAAAAGCAGTCAATGTCTCCAATCTACCACTTTCATTTATGTTTGTTTGTTGATAGCATTTGATCCGTTCAAATGATAGCTTAATCAGTTTACTAACCGTCTTTTATAATTCAACTTACATCGTTCAATAGCTAGCTCAAACGATAGTCTTCAATCAATTTGATGATAGACTTTAATCAAACTAATGTACAATAGTCTTCAATCAGTATCACAATTTTACAAACAAAGATCTCTAACTCCGTAGATCTGAAAAGAAAAGAAATGAGTTTGAAGATTTTTTTCGTGGAAAAGATAGAGATTTGCTTCTTCATTGTTGTCAGAGATCTTTCTAACAACCAAATCGGACTTTTGAATGACCTTTGAATTACTCGAGTAGCTTCAGTAGTGTCTACTTGTATATTGGATTATTACGGTTTTATAAAATACTGCTTTCAAATAATTCATACTTTACAACTTTAACATATAGTTTCGTCGCATGTATTTTCGTTGATAATACAAAATATTTTCTGTCAATTTCAAATACTAAAATAAAATTGATCATTAAAAAAATGATCACTTTTGTAATTCTGGATCCTTATTTATAAATATAAATATCTTTGTTAATTTTTTATAATTTAACTTGATAGATAATATTTTATACTAATTTAACTAATCTTCACATTTTAAAGAGTATTATTTTTTTTAGCAGTCATTAAATAATGTTAGGAAACTATATGATAATGTCTTCGGTGTACATGGGGTTGAGTTGAGAAATTATAGGATCAATATTTAATTTTTTGAGTTGGTCAATTCACCGATCTATCCAACTCTATTTTTCAAGTTAATTGGATGATCGAGTATATTATAAATATTTGTTATTTCAAAAAATAATTTATTGATATAGTAACGTTTAAATACATCGTATAATAATCAACGAGTCATAAATAAACATAATATTTCTTTTTATATATATATATATTAGATTTTTTTTAATGTCATTTCCAAGATTGAAGGGTTAATTATAAGAAAGATGGGAGAGAGAAAGAGAAAACATAAATGCACGCATGGCCTGGCCGTGCAGACAGACAGCACCCATTCCAATTCCCTATCTTTTCTTCTTTAATCACATTTTATCTAACTTTTTTAACAATAAAGTCTAACTTCATGTCATAAATTTACCAATTTCCATTAAATAAATATCCTCATACATCTTCTAAAATAAAAAATAAAAAATTCATACCGAATGGATCAGTGGCACAGTAATTTTATTGTCTGGTGTTATTCCAATTTAACATCAGTGACTTATTTGAAAGGAGTAGATGTCCTCTATGTAAGGTTTGTTATCCCGTGAATTATTAGTTTGATAGCCTAGTATAATTTGTACTCAAATAATAATAATAATAATATGAAATTTAATTTGGGTGGTTTTAGAGGTTAGATTTTTTTAAAAAATTGAGATTACAATTATTTTGGATGAGAAGATTCAAACACATGATCACATGGTGTTCGAATATTCACTGATATTACTGAGCTATTGCACACTCTTATTAAAATTATGCGATTAGAAAATATTTAAAACATAAACACTAGATACGATTTGATAAAATATAAAATATAGTTATTGTCATTTTTAATTATTAATAAATTAAGTATTTGAGTCAAAAGCGAGAATGACTCGATATATTAACATCTACAAAGCTGCGTTCCAATTATTCATGATAAAAATTGTGAGTTAAGTGACTTATTCAATAAAAGAAAGTTACGTTTGTTTACTCATAATAATAAAATAGTGGATGATCATTCAACTTACGTAATATAAACTTATCACAAATAAGTTAAATAGATCAATTGGTTAACAATATTTGGTTGAAGACTTGAGCTCGAGCATATTATATATCTCACGAAAACAATAAGAATAAAATTAAAATTAAAAAGTTAATTTTTTTTCATAAATTAATTAAAAATAAAGAAAGGGAAGGCACATAATGGAATTTTTGACTTTTAGAACGCACCTTAGCCGACCAGGCTCAGCCTTTTTTGGAAGCATTGGAACTCAGCCATAAACCCTTTTCTTTTTTTAATCATTTTTAATTTTTTTTTTTTTTTTTCCTCTTTCCAAGTTAAATATTATTCTTATCATTTTCGCATCTTTTTGTTGAGATATATTTTACTCTTCAAATAAAATAAAAAAAATAAAAATAAAAACTTGTGATTGGATCTTCGTTATATAAGAGGGAGGTTGTAATTTGCAAATTGTTTATTCGTAATTATTATTTTTAAATATTCAAAATAAATTATCATTCTAAATAATAATTTTAAACACTTTTAAAATGTGCTTTCAAACAAGTTTTTTTATTGCAACTATTATTAATCATTAATTTATAAATATTCATAAAAAAATTTCGTTCTAAATACTCCTAACAATTATATTCAAACAACTTTTTGACTGCCATTATTATTGACCATTATTTCTAAATAGTCAAAATAAATCATCATTTTGTATACTCTTAAAAACTTTATCCAAACAAATTTTTTAGTGCAATCATACGTCTAAATACTCAAAATAAATTTTTATTCTTAAAAACTACCTCTATATATTTTGTACATAAGTCTTATAAAAAATTTGTACGTTTAATAAAATAAAGATTTCGTGAATCATAAAATATTTTAATTGGATTATTTCAATCCCGTTGTTTTCAATCTAAAACTTATTTTTTTATGAATTATTATGTAACTTTTTTTTTTTTTTTTTTTATGCTAAACAAAGAGAATCACATTAAAAAAATGCAAGAATATAGTAACACTATAAAAATTTAAAAAAAAAAAAAAAACAAACATATGAATTTTGATCGAAGACATTTGAAGCATGTGTACTAATTCTATTTAAATAACCCTTTGAAGAATGTTTTTTGAGTAATTACGGTAGGGGAGAAAATTATTTGTGAGTGTATTAATTTTTCATAGAGTAGAAGTTATTATTGTTTGTTTCAACGTAAATTCTTGTGTTTTTTTATTTTTATTTTTTTAATTTCTTGATTATATTCTTTGTTGTTCAATGAATTAAGGATCTGTCAATAAATCTTATGTTCGGTAGGTAATACAATGTTTGTAGCTCGGAATAAAGATGTGCCAACAAAGAACTAGTTCAATAGCATCTATATGAACTCGATAACAATGAGATTATGAGTTTGAATCTTCTAATGCTAATTATTATAAATTCAAAAAAAGAAAAAGAAAAAAAAAAACTTATTGGAGGTTGGAGAATACAATGCATCAAAATCCATTTATTTAAACAAGAAAGATTGTTATTATTTTATATTTGTAAAAGAAATGTAATTAAGCTATGCTTTGTAACCTAGGAATATTAAAATGATTTATTTATCTTTTTTTGTCTCCAAACTCCAAACATGAGGTTTCTATATAACACGTTTTGCTGCGTTTTAGGGTAACGAGTGGGACCTTTTATTTTTGGATCTTTCCTCTATGTCTTTGGACATATAATTTATTAATACTACAAAAAATTCATCGTATAATTCTTGTCTATTTGAATCATAAGTTGTCTCACATTACCAAAGTTTCAAAGTTCTTGTGAAGTTAGGCAACCACTTGTCCTCTCATTTCTATTTTTTATTTTGTTTCATTTGTACTTTCCATATTTGCAACCAATTCCAACTTGTAAATTCACATTCATTATTCATTGGGACGAATCGTAGATGTATCCTGGACCGTAAGGTGTCTCGAGTCCGAACCACTTTACAAGTGTGGTTGGATTGAGGACACCTTTAAACTTGAACGTCTGGCTTTGGATTCTTTCGTGCATAGATTGACTGTTTGTTTGGTTAATTTTCGTGTTGAGATTGACGTTGAATTGAACTTACTATGTTGGAGCACATTTCGCCATAACATTTTGTTTAGTTAATTTTCGTTGATTAATATCTCAACCTACTAGTTTAAACTTTTGAATTGATTGATAGTTTTTTAGAAAGAAATAGAACGATCTAGTTAACTCGGTTTTCTTTTATAAAGGAATAATGTTAACAACGACCCTTCGCGGGTTGGTCAGAAGTCAGTCTTCTTTAGTAAGATGGAATTTAACAAAGAAAAGAGAGTGCGAGACTGGAACAATGGCCAACAAAGATCGTAATTACATAGATAACAGCTCTGATCCCTCTCCTCTCCTGAAAGAGCATATTGTGTAACATTAGCCTTACTTCTTTGAGTTACGATTCATTTGTATTTCTAAACCGAATTGAGCTTAAATCTAAACTAAAAAAATATGCTCCGAACGACGAATGAATTATTATAAACGATAAGTAATTACGACATCTTGATACGTTGATTAATTGTATGTACGTTAATTATGTTTAGCTTAAGTCAAAATAGAAACTCAAACAAAAGTTAGAATGAATCCAGCAAACGCCAATATTCTTTGTAAGATTAAATTCCCCAATTGTTAACAAAATTGTGTGTGTTACCATTATATTGTTTCTCAGAAACAGCAAGAACATTGATAAGCAGAACATGAACAGTAAGAAAACCAGTTATTACAAGAATCTGCCAGGAAAAAAAAAAAAGAAAGAAAAAGGGTAACAAGAACAGAAAGAAAAGAATGAAATCATTACCATGAAACCAAGAAAAGAACTTGGATACATCAATCTTCCCCCCATAGGATTTTGTCCCTTTTCTTGAAAGCAATCTTTTTCTTCTGATTCTCCTTCTGATTATGGAGTAAACTCGTAGTGGCAAGAGCCATGGCCTGCACCCAGAACATTCAGAGCGACGAAAAAACTGAGTTAATCCAATTTTAATTGCTAACGTGAGCATAACTAAACCAATTAAAACATATAACTCTCGACCAAGGTCCTCGAGGGGTGGCGCAAATGATCAAAGACTTGAGTTTTGAGAGTATGTTCTCTTCAAAATTGCGAGTTAGAAACTTACTGGTGACATTAATTTGTAGACACTATCTAATAATGTCTCAACTTCTCTGATTTATTTAGGTGTTGCAGCCTAGGGATAGAACAATGATAGCTCGGTTATTAATTCTCGGTCATAAAAGAAAATCTAAATCAAGAGGTTAGAGGTAAGAATCTCCTTGCTTTGACTCTAAATTCTCTAATCATTACTTGTGCATGGCCATTTTTTTCCTTATATAATCGTTAACTTATGACCCGAAGGTGCGAGAAAGATAAAGAACAATCCCATCAACCATCATGGGTTAAGGGCCTTCGAAGCTGCGGGATTATGAGTCAATTTATGATGGACATCTATCTAAAAATTAATTTTCTAAGAGTTTACTAAAAATAGTCGAAGCGAGTGTAAGTAGACTTGAATACTCGTATATATCAAGGAAAAAAAAAAGTAGTCTCACATTTGTTAGATAAGAGAAAGCTCACGAGTATATAAGCGATTACAATAATTTTTATTATAGTAAAGATCTATAGAGAGGGTTGTGTTTATCATGACTAATAAAGCTTTACCTGAACTAATAATGAAACAAAGTCATTCTTTTTACCATAAAGCTTAGTTGAGAATCAAAATTGTTAATAGAAATGAAAAAAAATGGATGATTCTCTGTTTTATATTCTACTCTTGAAAGCATAATCAAGAATGATTCTCTCCATTTCTTGACAGACATCCAAATCTCATAATCTTTGAACTTTTTAATTATGTTCTTAAATCTCTTTTCCCTAGAGTAAATAAGTACACCACACAACATGCTTCATGGCTTCCACATGGGTTCATTTTTCCGCTCAAGAATGTAAAAAGACAATGCACTGCAATGATACCAACTCCTTTTCGAAGAACAAGCATGGCATTTTGTTTTCTATTATCCGTGATTGTCTGAGTCAGGTAGTACGTATCTCAATTATTTTCACGGAACTAATCCTACAACAATTAACAAGAAAATTGTCGGAATTTAATTCCAAGTAGGTGTCTACCATAGATTAAAGCCACAATCTTTTAGTATCGTCATGTCCTTTTACATACGGTTGTTGAAGCAAGGCATTTTCTAGATAGCATAATCTAAAAGAAAGTTCTAGAAGGATATTAGAAAGTACGGACATTCATTTCAAAATTAATTCGCAACGAAAGGAGTAGCACACCTTATCTTATAAATGCTCGAAGAACTTTCTATTTTTTTAATGTGAGATTATGAGATCCTCAACGCGCCCCCTCAAGATGTGCATCTTATGGGTTTACCAATCTAGAATTGGATCTCAATTTCATTTTTATTAGATCGAATATCTGTTTGGGTTTATGATATTAGAAAAATGTGGGCATCCATCTCAAAATCCATTGACAATAAGAGAAGTAACACGTCTTATCTTGTAAATGCTTAGATGACTCCCCACTTTTCTAATGTGAGATAACGAGATCCTCAACACGCCCCTTCAATACGGTGTCTCTTTTTGGTTCACCAATCTTGAATCAAATATCAATTTCATTTTTATTGGACCGAATATCCGTTTGAGTTTATGAGCTGTAATACCATATTACAAAGTATGGACATCCATCTCTAAACCAATTGACAATGAAAATAGCAGTCCAATACTTGAAGGACTCTTTACTTTTCTAACATGGTATGATAAGATCCTCAGGTAACTTTTTGCAATATACTAGAAAGAAAGAGAGTGAAAAGGAGGCTTACTAGGATCAAGGTCAGTAATCATGGCAGCTCCTTTGAAGAAGCAGGATCCACCCAAATGCTTGAAGTTCTGAAAGTAAGAGTTGAAGGCAAATGAAGCATGATCCTTCACTGTGTTTGGGATAAAACAAGGCTGGTTTGGTTGGATTTTGCTGCAGTTTGCACCTCCTCTTCCACAAGCCCAATCCAAAGCCATTTGTAATTCATCATCTGAGGTCTGCTCATCTGCTACACACCATTGCTCAAACTCCCCACCTAGACATTTTAACAAACACTTGGTGGGCATATTCACATAAATCTGAAATTTGCATTTGGGGAAATGGGAAACAAACTTATTGACTTGAAATTTAAAAAAGGGTATTGATCATTACCTGCTTTTTGCTGAATTGTTGACAGTATTAGCAGAGCCAGAGTGAACAGTGTTCTTGTTAACAGAGCAGCCATGGCAGAAAGACAGAGAGAGATAGTAAGAAAGTAGAATGGTCACAGATAAGGGCGTGTTTGGAACAGTGTTAACGGATGGAAATGAATCATTTCAACAGTTTACTAATTTACTCTCCTTTTTCTAGCCAAACATGCCCTAACGAACAGTGTCTGTAGCGCATCCGTCGATATGCCATTGCCAAATTCAAATTTGCTTGTAACGAACTAACTGTATAAAAAAAAAATTATTTTCATTTTTTCACATAAATTCATATGTGATTCCTATTTTCATTCGTCTCGTAAACAGTAACGCTCATAGTCAAGGATTTGGATGAGATCTTAGAATCTAGATCTAGTCCTTTTGAATCTCGGCATTTCATCATAGGTCTATTTAGCATTTTTTGTCCTCACTCACATGCATTATAGGAAAATTCCTAAGAGGTCACCCAATCTAAAACTACCCCAACTAAATACGTTTAACCGTGAAATTTTTTAGAAGTAATTCGATTAAAGAACTAAGCTTCCAGAAAATCCAAATTTTGAAGAATTGGGATTTTATTTCTTTATTTATTTTGACAGAAAAATGTTGTTATTATGGAATATATTTATATATATATATATTTACATATTTGTTATTTATTTATTTTTTTGAGTTTAGAAGGGAAAATGAAGATTTGAATTTTTTTTACGTGGTTGAGTTACTACTATGTTAATATTTGGTATAGTGAACTTTAAAGAATTACACAATGGGTATGTTTGGTCGAGTTCTTTTAAATATAATTAACCGGCCGATTAACTTTTGATTTTTATCTTACTCAAACTGAAGTTTATAGACCAAACTTGAAAATCGACCTTGATTTGATCGGTCGAATCGATTTTTAGAGAATGCATGAACATTCTTACAAAGATCAAACCATTTAAATTATGAGGGGATCTGCATTACCATATTTTTCTCTTTTTTTTAGTACAAATTGGAGAAGGGAACAACAAACCGTATGTAAAGGATCATACTTCAGCAGCTCGAATGATTTATCTAATGAATGCTAATGCATCATTAGTACTAACTAAACTATGCTCGGAAAACATATTTCTTTATTGTTAATTGTAGGGAAAGTTGTCATTAATCTTCCTAAGAAACTAGAGAGTATAAAATGAGAAATAAATTCAGAAAAGTCAATATAGAGAAAATCTTATTGTACAAATAAAGTAACTAGTACAAACATGGTTTAAATATTCTACATAGTAAATTATAAATTAGAACATTATCCTAAAATAATAAAATAATAAAATAAAATAAAATTTAGTTCCTATATTTAATAATCGTCTAAAATTTAAAGAAATAAAAACATTCGGCTCCTAAAATTTAGAAAAATATAAAATTTAATCCATATTATTCAAAAAAAAAAAAAATACAACCTAATCCCTATGGTTTAAAAAATAATTCATGCTATACATAAATCATAAGCAAATTAAGAACGTTGATGTAACTTTTAATGTATGAACAATACTTCTTTTTTTTTGTCTAATCAATTACTTATAACACATTCTCATCATTACACACATAAATAACTAATTTCTACTTATTTTATTCACCGTAGAGTATTTTTAAGATATCAACAGAGCTTAAAAACTAAATTCTAATTTTTTTAAAGCATAAGAACTAAATTATAAATTTGCATACCGGAAGTCTAGATTTTAAATCATACGAGAATATTATTGTGAAAATAATAATTTATATGGGAATAGTGAGAATAACCAAGCCAAAGTATTGAATACACAGTAGAAGCACCCTCTTTTCAGAAGTTACAGCCTTAAATAAATGATTTACAAATATACATCAGAAATATTAAATTAGTAAAATCAGCAACTACATAATTATAAGTTAAATTCTTCAATACATAGAAATATACACAATACTCTTCAAAATTCAGCAGCAGACCATCCTTCAAATGAGTTTTCTGGTGTTGCTGATTATTAGCCATTGTTGGTATTTTCTTCAGCAGAGTACATACATAACAAAAAAATGTCCAATAACTCCTAGTCAGCTTGGAAAATTGTGAAGAATTTTACCTTCACCGATGAAGTACGAGGGTCGCTTTCGATAAGCTATCTCGGCGGGCTCGTGCTCGTGCTCGTGAATGAGTGATTTGTGCAAATCTTAACCTATGTCAAGATAAGGAAAGGAATTTGTGTGAAACATGCAGCCTTTGCTATTTGGCAAAATAGAACAAAAAACAAGGGCAGACACTTACTGACAATAAGTCGTTAGTTAGTTTATAGCCGTTGGAGGAATACGACAAGATGCAAAACTGTGGATTGCATCGTTTGCTCGCTTTCCCGCTGTTAAGACTGCATAATCATGGTTCTCATTCCTGAAACAAATAACAAAGAAGAAATCTTTTAGGTGGTGAATATTTGCTTGAAGGGTAAATTATAAATTTATCCCTATGGTTTGATAAACGTTAGAGTTTAGTCCCTATGGTTTAAAAATCTAGACCTTAGTCTCTATGGTTTGAAGAAATATAGAATTTAGTCCCTACAATTTAGAGAAATATAGAATTTAGTCCCTATGATTTGAAAAAATAGAGTTTAATCCTTGTGGTTTGATAAAACCTAAAAAATAATCCATATCATTCGTAAATCATAGACGAATAAAGTAGGTAAATATGATGCATGAATTCTGTGTTTTATGTCCAATCAATTACTTATCTCATCATTAAACACAACAATAACTAACTTCTACGTATTTTATTCACTAACCACTAAGAGACTAAATTCTAACTTTTCAAATCATAGAAACTAAATTATAGATTTTTCCAAATCATAGAAACTAAAGTATAGATTTTTAAACCACAGGGACTAAACTCTAACTTTCTTCAAATCATAGGGACTAAATTTATAATTTACCCTTGTTTGAATAACATCATTGGCCATTGAGGGGCAATGTTTAAGAGCGGAGACTTCATCTCAAAACCAATTGAGACAAAAGGCGAAGTTAAGAATGAAATTTCTGCCTCTCATCAAGAAATAATATGTAGAGAAAACATGGAGATTTACCACAAATTAAAAGATGAGAGGGGCACGACCAGATGAACTCGATCCACCATCTGATAGCTGGATAGAGTAGTCAGAAGACGGGGCAGCCATAAACCGGAGCCGTTGATCCTAACATGTGAGTGATCTATCGATCAGTTAGGGGAGTAAGAAACAGTTATTGACGGGTACAGTATCAAGTAGTGTCGAAAAAGCATGCTAGAGCGGAATGAAGTTGCTCTTCCTCAAACGGCTTGGCTACGAAACCATCCATCCCACACTTCATGCACTCTTCATTCATAGCCTGAATTAAATCTGCCGTCATAGCAAATATTGGTGTGTGCCAATGGACCTTATTGCCCACCATGGACACTTCTCCCGATGTAAGTTTCGCATTCAGCTCACTTTCTACAGCACGGACCTGTCGTGTAGCTTCATAGCTGCATATTATATGCCATACGCATCATGATTACAGAAAGTCAACATATGTGTACATGGAAATTCGATTTCTTGAAAAAATTAAGTGCCCGTTTGCTATTCTAAACTAGCCTAGAGAAACAAATGATGAGAACTAACGTCTCGCGTTCTTGAATTCCAGTCTCTCATTTCTTAGTTCTTGTATCTTGTTTTCTTAGAACACAAAACAAGGATGTGTTTGGTAACTAGTCTTGTCCCTTGTTTTTTACAAAAATAAGAAACGAGAACAAAACTTGTTTGGCGGCAATTTTTTGTATTTGTTTTTTGTTCTAAATTTATTTAATTTAATTTCATTTCTTGATTTTACCATTTTTGATAGTTATAAAAAAAATTTAAGAAACAAAAATTTAAGTCATAGTATAAAAATATATAACATGCATTAAAATATAATTATAAAAAATTGCATAATCTAATATAATTAAATATTTTATCAAAAAATACAAATAAAAATAACAACAAATGTAGTAAGTTATTTCTCAATTGAGCCAATTTTATGAAATGATGTCTATTTAAATATACATAATATTACTTGGAAAATTTGGTGATAGTAAAATATTAATTATAAGTAACATTAAATGTAAATAAATGAAGAAAATCAAAAAAAAAAGGAAGAAAATACTTTATTAAACGGAAAATGAAAAACACGAATTAAAACGAATTATAAAACAATTATAAAAATGCACATTATCTAATACATATAAAAATTTGGAATAATAATTAATGAAAAGTTTGATATAACCATGTAACAAAAATAATATTTGGTTGACTACAATATCAACAAGTCATTGCCTCTTTTTGTTCACAAAAAAGCTAAATTATTTATAAGCACCACCAAATAACAAGTTTCAAAAAAGAAACGGAATACCAGAAACTACTTTTTATAGTTTCTCATTTATCTATCAGATTTAAGAAACGTTACTTTTATTTTTAGGAACAAAAAATGAAAACATTTACCAAATAAGTATGTTTCTAAGAAAATAGAAAACAGAAACGAGAACGTTGTCGAACGAGTCCTTAGTAAAATATACTAACATCAATTCTCGAAACCTATTGTAGTATTCATTGGCAACCGGCCGACGCCATTATAAAGAATGTCACTACTACCAGGCATCATGCTGAGTTAAAGCAAAAACATGAAAGTAAGTAAGATAATTACCCATCCATCTCAGGCATCTGGAGGTCCATGAAGCAAGCATCAAAGTTGTGTGGAGGGTTGAGAAGAGCCACAGCATCCTTTCCACATTTTACACAAGTTACAACTGCCCCATATTTCTTTAGGGCACCTTCTGCCACCCTTCTGTTTACCGCGTTGTCATCCACAACCAAAATACGTTTTTCTTTCAGCAGATTTTTAAGCGTATACGGTCTTTTAATTACTACTCGATTCCTCTTCTCGATCCCGAAGGCTTCGTGGAAGCAACTAACCAACATGTTTAACTGAAGAGGTTTAATCATTACATTATTTACATGACCAGAAGAATTGAGTTCGTTCAGCTCATTGGAGCTAATGGGGTTTGCCAAGAGAAAGAGCTTTGGTGTATTCATCTGGAGATTTGTCAAACTTCTGTCCACATGCTCTTTAAACAAAAGATGAAACTTGAGACCCACTTTCTTGTCCCAAATGTCTTTGTCTATAAGAATCATGGCCAATTGTGTAGATGATCTGTTGATTTTGAAATTCAAATGCATTAGTAATATCAAACATAATGATATGGGAACACTAAATATTTTATAGCCCTTTTCTTTATAGGAAAATTATACTAAATAATGGCAAATTCTAAAATATTTGTATCTATACTCATTGCGTTTTATTACTGTATTATGAGAGAAAGTACGCAACAATACTCATTAATACAATTACTACATTAGCTAAAATTTTTGAAAATGACCATTTTTATAATTATTTTCTAGATTTAACCTAGTTTTGTAAGTTTCCCTTCTTTTTACAGAAATATATCCATTTTAGCCTTAAAAATATCATGAAGAATAAATGTACATATTTGCAATGTAGAAATTGGACCATAAATCTAACCACCGTGGGCACGGTTAGATCAGTGGCCAAAAGGACCTTAAAACAAAAGGTTGAGGATTCAATTGATAGTAGCCATCTATCGAGAAATTAATCGAATGGAGTATAAAATTCACTATCTTGCGAGTTGACCGTTCATTTTTTCCTTGCAAGGAAACTTATTGAGCCTTAATTGGCCCATAGAGCCCTTTCCATCCAAAAGTCAAGTTTGACACTCGATGAAAAAATTCCTTTAATGACAGGAAAGATGGAAAAAACTAATAAAACTCACCTTGTGTTGGAAGTATTAGATAGATACTGATAAGCAGATTCTGCACTCAGAGCGATATCAACAGAAATTCCCAGCCTCTGCAGATGATATCTTGTGACCTCCGCTCGAATGCAGCTATTATCTATTATTAACGCTCTTAGCCCCTGGAACTCCAAAACACCCAGATCATACTGTGACCATCTTGTATCCCGAAAGCTTATTTCCCCTTTCTGAAAGGAAACCATAAATGAAAATGTGCTACCTATACCCGGCTCACTCACAAACCCAATCTCCCCATCCATTAGATCAACCAAACGTTTGCTAATACTCAATCCTATTCCGGTGCCACCATATGTCCTCGAAGTTGAGCTATCCGCCTGCATAAAAGGAGTGAAGATTCGGGTTTGTGCATCTTGTGGAATTCCTACACCTGTATCCTCAACGGTCACTAGTATTCTAATAGTTTTGGGTTCCTCCACAGCATCCGTCCGGCTGAACTTTTTGAAATCCTCCCAGCTTTTCCATCTATTCACCACAGGTAATCCACTGAATGTAGTACAACTATTGTTTGATGTATCGCCAACTAAGTACGTGCCTTGTTTAAGCACAATGTCCATAAAATCAACTGAGCCTCTCACTTCATCAGCCACATGTACTGAGACTAATATGTGTCCCTTTTTATGAGTAAACTGCATTAAAATCAAGTCAAATTTGGCATCATTATATTGTAATTTAAATCCGAAATCCAACAGGACTAAGTTGGCATCAAGATTTTGAACAGGATTCTGTGAGAGAACTAACATAGGTTATATAAAGGGGTTAGTATAAATGTATAATAACGATAAAAGTATTTTGGAATTAGTAGAGTCCCTATTAAAAATAATGGAGGTATCGTTTGTAGAGATATGTCACGTTTTGGGTAAACTTTTTCTAGGTGGATGGGTCATAGTAAAGTTTTAGCCCTCTCAAATTAATGGCAGTGATATTATAGTTGTTTTTTTTTGATTTTGGTACATGGATACCTTACAGATTAATGGTTGAATACTGGGCTTCATGTGGAGCAACATAACAAAAAAAGTTTAAGACCATTATTTATTCAACGATGGGAGATTCAAACTTGTAACCACACGGTTATAAGGCTATATAAGATGTCACAAGAGATCTGCTTTCGTTGGCAAAAATAATTAAGGCAAGTTAAAGAAAACACAGAGAAAAAACACACAACCAGCCATTCTTGAAAGCAGACCAATGTCACAGTGATGCTAGCTGTAGCTTCGAACAACATAACACTGCAGCATTGTTGCAGCACGCCGCAGGTTCAGTCGAAAAAGTACTACAGTTTTATTTTCTTTTGAGAACAGGGTTTGCCAGATGTGCCATAGTGGATTTGGAAAAAAGTAAATTAATGAAATGCCAAACCGCTAAAACTTAAAAGACTAATAGAAATTGGGCTGAAAGAATGCCAGATGCAGCAGATGGCAATATTTTTTTTTTTTTTTTAGGATATTTGTGAGTGTCTTTGTGTGCACCTTGACTAATCTAACCGGACAACTTAGTAGTTAATAAATCTGGTAAGAAACTAATTCAACAAAGAATCCTTGAAACGTCAAAATCAGGCAAGGGAGTCAATTAGACAAATTTCAAAAAAATAAAATAAAATAAATAAATGAGTTGTCAAAAATAAGCAAAAGAACGTTGTTCTGAAGGTTGAACCTAGATACTAAAGTTTGAGGGCTGAAAAATTATGTTAAACGAGTGTGTATGTGTGTATATTTTTTTTATTAAAATCTCAAAAAGGTCAAACGTTCTTCACACCCCCACATCATTGACAAAAAATATTGATAAGACTGCATAATTGAATCAAGAACTTCCTAATTAAGTTTGAATAACCCTTTTTTTTCAGAGACGAGTTAGCCTTAAGTACTTCATACCCCCCACATCATTGACCTAATTAAGTTTGAAAGTACTCATCATATAATTTACCTCACAATGACTTATTGTTGGTCAATATAAATTAAATCTTCGCCAATCCACCAACTAAAACTTTTAGGTTGATTGGTAGTTATAATTCAATTTATCTCAACCCACCGGCTTAAGTTTTGGGTTGATTAGTGATTTAACATAATTCAATCTTTCCAAACTCACTGGCTAAATATTTTGTAGCTATAATTCTTTAAAGAAAGTTTGGTTTATTACGCTAGCCATGACAAACGTGAATATAAAAAATATATATATCGGTAGGAGGATTCAAACTCACATAAAATAATGGGTATCATAATAGTTATGAAGAGAATAAAAAGTTGTTATGGGAAGACGAAGAATAGAAAGTACTTAGGAGGAGAATAAAAATGTGGTTTTAAAGAAACATGATTATGGGGAAATGATTCTCGGTGACCCAAACATCGAAAATCATCTTCCTTTTCATTCTCCTCCTTTATTAATGGTGGGCCAAACATACCCATTACACATGATAAAGAAAGGTAAAGTAGTTGCAGATAAAATCTAACCTTTACTGAGTTTCCAACAAGATGAGTAATTATTTGACGAAAGCGCCCAGGGTCACCAATGACAACTTCAGGAACCAAATCAGAGACATAAACAGCCAACTTCACATGCAAGAACACAAAATCCAGTTTCACATCAGGCTTGATGGTACCACCAAGAACCACATTTGTGGAAATCAACAGAATTAAAATAATGGAAATAAATTCACCACTTCACCTCAATTCCCTTATCAATGGATTTGATTGAAAAAGGTGAGAGTACATTATCAAGTATAGTGCGCAAGTCGAAAGGTACAGATTCAAGTTCAAGCCTTCCTGAGTCAATTTTAGCTTGATCGAGAACCTTATTTATAAGCGATATCAGATCTTTTCCACTCTCGTGGGCAGTCCGAGCGAAATCCAGTTGATTCAAATCAAGGTTAGTGTCCATCAGTAATTTCAGCATGCCTATATAAAGTACTTAGGTATTGTTATGAAAATTAGAAATGAGAACATTAGTAGTATGACTTCTAGATTATAATAGTATTCATGTACCTAAAACACCATTCATTGGTGTTCTGATCTCATGGGAAACTGTTGCCAGAAACTGCAAAAGACAATACTTCAGTGATCAAACTTGAGAAACTCGGTGTCGGTGGATAGAATATTGAAAAATGTGTCTCTAGATAATGAACTGGGAATATTGAAAGGAAAACTCGGGAGAGAAAGCACACTCTACAATATCCAGAGTTTTAAACATGTACCTGTGATTTTGCCACATCAGCAGCTTCGGCACGACTTTTAAGCCCCATCATCTTGTGATAGTCATTCTCCACTTTCGCAATCCGACTTATGGCTGCATGAAAAATATGGCCAACCAGCAAAGTAATGATTAGAACGCCTAGTGATGAATTGATAGCTGTCCATGGAGGTGGAGGTTTATGCTTGAATCTGTAACCGAAAGATACGCATCGAGCCCACGAGAAATCAGCAGTAACTCAATGATGTTGGATATATATAGATAAATAGCCATACTGACATGAAGTCAACATAGAAGGTGAGGACTTACCTACAATGCATCTCATGCCTTCTTAATGGATCCCCAAAATCAAGTTTACTAATACGCAGCAGCCCAGTATCGATAAACTCAGAACCATACATGTTGATAGGTGCAGAATCATTGGTTGTATCATAAACATTAACCACAATTATCTGCTTGCTAGCAAGCTGATGCAGAAGCTTTTCCACCAGTGAGGGGATATCATAAGATGCACCAAGATAACTACGAAGAAATTAATCCAAGAAAGATAATTAGCTTCAACTTTCAAGTTTCAAGAGTTTTCGTGAATCGCTAAAGTAACAAGTTTTCAAGAAACAAGATTACCCAACAGTAGCTTCAATACGTTGCTCGGGAGTAGCATCCGGTGGGAGGTCAGTGTTATAGACAGTAAATGTGAGGACAACTCCAAGGTTGTTAGATTTTAAGAGCTTAAAAGGAGACGTAAGCACTCCCTTTCCAGAAGCTCTAGCTCGCAATATGTTTTCACGATCTTCCTGCAAAACGGGGGCATTTATGTAAATTAGTAAATCGTTAAGTGACTGAAATAGATACAAAAACTGTGCTTCAATCATAGAGTACGTTCTCATATAGACAAGTCAGCACCATAAGGAGAGTTGAAGGAACTCCAGAATAAAGGAATCAGGTCTGATCAGTCTTCCTATAGAGCTAGAACTGGGCACAGCAGCATAGCAGTGCCTGAGCATAGAATTTGACACTTGAAATAGCTATTTTTCAATACCTATATGATAACCCTTATTCTATTATTTAACTGAGAGAAAAACCGTCGCATAAAACTGTTCACTATCAAATATATCTGTAAACTTTATCTCAAAATTCCCGCACATTGTCAAGCATAACAGTTGAGAAAGATAGTTTAACCATTGCCATTATCTGGAACAAGAATAAGACTTCATTTAAAGATTAGAGAACTATGAAGGAGATTTATAATTGGTGTTTTATATATATGTGTGTGTGTGTGTGTCTCCTTAATTAGAAATAGAATTTCAGGTGCATGAGGAAATAGCAATCTGAGTACACTCAGTTCAGTATATAGCACATGAACTAGCCCTATGCACTTACTTTCCCAGACATCATGTCGATAGAAACTATATGAGCAACTGTTTCTTGAGAAAATATGACAGGTGCATATTCATCTTGAATTGGTGCAGGGTCCAAATTTTCGGGGTTACAATCTTGAACAAGAGTTTGGTCTTCTGTCTCCATTTTCTTTATCGTCCATCCATGCATCATCTCAAATTGTTCTCTTTCTGAGTGATTAACTTTCAATGCATAAGCTACACCACTAGTTAGTGGTCTCTCAAATGCTGTTCTTTCTGTATACTCGCCAAATGTTTTCTGCAGAAAGAATAACTCGGGTAAAATCAGCTAGACAAGAAACAAGTTGCCATTCAAACATAAATCTTTCAGTAAAATCATTTGACTCCTTGAATTAACGAGATTAGATTTTTTCCTGTAACTCTCCATTGAAATTGATTGGCAAGGCAACACTATTTTTCCGTTCGTATTTGATTTGCAGAGGAATAAGTTTTACATAAATTTCTCAATCATTAACTTCAATAAAAAGCAGCATACAGGAGTGACTATCAAAGGCCCTTCAGAACACAATCTATAGCCATGTACTGAGAGATTTAAATCCTCACAAATTCTTCAATACAGCATTCTATCCTTTTTCATCAAATTTACATAAAAATAATCTTTCATTTGACTTCAGTTTTTCCATCAATATTTGATAACACAACAACAAAAAGTCATCACTTTTTATACAAAAAAAATAAACCACAGATAAATTGAGATGGTGGGAAATCTTACGACTTCAAATAATTACGAGTACTGTTTGTCTGCTCTTCAATGAAGAATTATTGAAACCAGTTTGGTTTTCATATTCATTAGAACTTCATCAATTGTGTAGAAATGGTATAACAGAAGTGAAACCAAAAGAAATGGCAAACAAAAAGAGCATTGCCTGATCAATGGCAGAAGGATGTTTTCCATGGTGGAAGGTAGAGGTAAGTAGGGCCAATGCATGAACATGGTTCAAGCTAACATTAAACTGGTCCTGCAACATTCTAGCCCGCTCATCACACATGTTTGTGAGTGTTTCTTCTCTTCTCAAAATGGCTGTTTTGTTCAAGTACCAAAATAACCAAATGGACCCAATAATCCCAACTATAATAAATATTCGTAGAAGCACCTTCCTCCATTTCCCAGCTCCTTTAGGAGAATCTTTGACTTGTTGATGCTGTTTTCTCCGTGGTAAGTTCCACTGTTGATGAACCAGTGGCTGATTTGCCGTTGAATGTTTCTTGTTCCACAATTTTAGATGAAACCCAGATATTTTCAGGAACGCTATCAATCCAAGAAGAATCAAAAAACATCCAATCAACGAACTACAAAAACTCTTCCAGTGCTTTCTCAAAAAGCCTCTTAGAACTCTTGCTTGTTCAGTTATCTGATAATGTCCAGAAGCAAGATTAGTCAGCAAATCAAAATTATTATTCAAGGACATTTGTACTTGCTGAAGTTTTCTTTGCTAGGAACAAATTAATGTAGTGCTTATCATCATCAAAACTCAAAGATGGTTAGAGTATTAGTACTATTATAAAAAGTTAATGATGAATGAACAAACAAACTAAGGTGCACCACATTAGTTTCCTATGATGGATAACTAACTAGGTGTTGCCGCTTAGGAAAGTGTAGTTTTCTATGTCTGGAAAACCACATTTACTTATTCGAATATAAAAACTTATCTACCTTCCCACAAAGCTGATTTCCAGTAGAAAGTAAAGATGCTGATAAGCTTGTAGCAAATGGAACAGTTATCTCCTCAGAGAATAATTGGTCAGAATTTTCAGGGATTATCTCAGTTTGAATGGGGCACTGCCCAACACTGGAATCTACACTTTCTTCAACCCTTACATACTGCTTGTGCAAATCTGGCTCCCAGTACAGTAACCTCAGGGCACAGGCAATTCCATCCAATTGTGCTGTGTCTGATCCAAAATCATTAGGGCACCCCATGGATGACATCTGCAACAAACATAATCTAATGTAAACCTCTAAATGCAGTTATTCTCTAATGGTTTACAAGTTTTGGCAATGACATGAGACACTTGGGCATGTTTGGCTACGATGGAAGGGAAGGGAAGGGAAGGGAAGGGAAGGGAAGGGATAAATGAAGAAAAATAAGAGTAAATTAGTGATTGATGTAATGAAAGTCGGTACACCAAACAATGGGAATGGATCACTTCCCTTCCCTTTCTAACCCTTCCCACCACACCAAACATACCCTAGGTGTATATTAATGAAGATAAAACTGGCAAAAATGATCATATCCTATGTAATGGACAGATTTGCAAATTGTACATTGCACCAAACTTGATGTTTCCTTGTACAATAGTCATTACCTCAGATTATCAGGCTTCCAAGTGAATTTCTATTATTTCTACCAAGCATAATTTGATAAATTCATTCCAATAGTCTTAAACAGCCTGCCTTAGACTATCAATTCTACAATCCCTAGGTCTTTTACATTGTCCCAACTCCAAAGTTGAAAATTAATGGCACACATCTTCAGCAATAATCATTAGTCCCAACTGATATGAGAAAACAGTGTTCAAGAGAAGCAAAAAATCAATTAGTTGAGCTGTAAAAAACAAACTTACCTGATCTGATTTGGATAACAAGGAAGCTAAAGCTTGAAGCTGATTCTCGCTTACATTGAAATGCCGCAGCAAAGTTCTAGTTTCTTCAATCTTTTGTTTTGTTCCACTATTCACATCATACGAACGCAATGCAAACCAACTTCTCAAACCTATAACTACAGCCAATATCCATAAACAAAGAAGCTTCTTCTTCCATTTTCCTGTGGAATTTAACAAACACAGATGCTCCTTAGCCTTCTTCAGCTTAAACCCAGATGGAAATTTACCGTTAGAGGTAGAAAACTTGCAGCTCAAAGACATCCTCAGTAAGCAACTAAAGAGCTTGAGAAAAACCCTAGCTCCTTCAGAGCAACCCCTCCACATAAAACTCCCCCACAAGAAACCCAACAATAAAAACCACAAATTATACAAATACCATCGATTCTTCACAGACCCATCTCATCAAAATCAACCTTACAGGAAGAACCCACTTGAAAAATATACTAAAAACAGGGACTAATTATGAATCAACAACCCAAAAGAGCCCTGTTCTTCCCTCGAATCTGAAGCTCCTCAGTCTGGGCGTGTGCAGTAGTTGAATCCATATAAACCACTGGCGTTAATCGACTAAAAGCTTCGTACGAATCATGTTGGCAACAGACTGGATAAACCCAGAGGTTAATTTGGCATCTGCCCTTTTTCTCTAACACCTGGGTTTTTTTTTTTTTTTTCCTTTTTCTTTTGGCTCTGCTTTTGGTGAATGGGGGTAAAACAACCCAGTTGGCTGCTGCCAGAATTTAACTGGAATCAATGATAAGATGGTGGGAAAGGGAAAGGAGAGGGGAAATTTTTATTCAAATAAGATTAAACCCAGTTGGTTCCTCCATAATTATAACAACTGGAATCAATGATCAGATAGTGGGAAAAAAAAATAAAAAGAAAAAACCCAAAAAATAAAAAAAGGTATCCCCTCTCTCTCTTTTGTTCTCTGCCTCAAAGTGGGTACATTATTATCTCATCATCCAGTGAAGAACGTTAAGCAAAAGCAAACAAAAACTATGATCTTAATCAACCCTTTTAACAACAGATTAATTGAATTAACTTGAAAAGCAGAGAGAGAGAGAGAAAAAGAAGTAAATCCCCTGAAAATTTCTCCAAATGGGTTTATGGAATTTTGGCTTTGTTTTTTAGCTGAGTGAAAACTCAGCTAGGCCACAGCTGCAGCAGAGCAAGCCGTTTTCAGTCATCCATCGTAGCTTAATTAATTATTGTTCTTCTTTTTCAAAAAAAAAAAAAAAATTATTGTTCTTCGTTCGATGTCAATTTCACTTTTACTTTTTTTTTTTTTTTTGGGTTTCTCCTTTGCGAGAGTTGAAAGAGACTGCTCCATTGAGTGATTAAAGATGATGCAATTTCTTGTATTCTAGTGCTGCATTCTGCAGACTTCGGGTGTTTTTGTTTTGGGCAAAGTGAAATGAGAAGCAGTGGAGTTGATTCATGATGGTTTGAGTAATTATTTACTCAATTTATAATTCGTGTTAAGAATTATTAGAGTAATTAATTATTATTTTAAAAATTAATATGATAATAATTGAATAATTAATTATTTATTTGATAACTAATATTAATAATAGCTATGTAATATGTTTGAAATTTAGACGAATGGTTTATAATAATTTTTTACTATCAAATAAAAAAAATATGGATGTTGAGGAGTAAGATTCTTCTTCCGTCAAAAACAAACATAATCTTTGCCCATTACACTCTTTTAATTAATTTTCTACTCAATTCAATGATTATATACTTTACTGGTAGAGTTTTAAATTACCAAGCATTCGAACTGGATTGGATAAGGCTACCAGTTCATTTAAGATAAAATGTACGTTGGACTTGTTATGAAATCGAAAACAAAAATCAAAGAAAATGATAAAGAACGTGAGGCAAAAACATGATTTACGTGATTTATTAACAATGTTTCATCCGTATCTACGACAAATGAAATCACTTTCTTGACTTTTATTAAGTGGATAAAAATACAATAATTCCGATCAAATGAATATCAATTAAAATGATTAAACTAATATATTAGAATTTTCAAAAATCTCCTCTAAATAGAAAATTTTGTCCCTCTATAAGGAGATGATGAGTTTCGAAAACACTCAATAAAGAAGGAAGATAAGAAAATATAAATACTCGTTTGGCATAATGACTCTAATATCATATTAGAAAGTGTGTGCATCATTCTCAAAATCAATTGACAATAAGAGAAATAACTTATCTTATCTTAAGAATGTTTTGAGGACTCCCTATCGATGTTGAAGGTTATGAATTATCAACATTTAATGACAACACTTAGACAAGACACCATCAAAGATATGGGAAGAGGTTCTTATTAAATTTTGCTTGGGGGTGTACTAAATTTATTCTCTTTAATTCTTGTAGGCTCCCTACATACTATTTATACCCTCTTTGTTACTTCTCCAAAAAAAAAAAAAAATATATATATATATATATATATATAGGACCAATACAATTTAATTAAAAAAAATGTTTTGTAACTAATCAACAATGAATCTATTTAATGAAGTAGGTTTCATTCTTTTTCATACATCATTGTAACAAGACTTAGTATCATTACCTTTCCTTTTTCACACTAGAGTCTTACAATGTATAAATATTATATTTTATTGTTTGAGTGCCAATATTTTACTCCATGCTATTTTGTTTCTGGCGAAAATGATACGGTTAAACGTTACTTCTAAAAAATTACATGTTTATATTTGATAATAAATAACTATTTTTAAGGGTGCGTTTGGAACAAAGGGAATGAAAATAATTATGGGAGGAATGAAAATCGGGAGAGAATGATTATGGGGAGAATGGCTAATTGTATTTGTGGTTAAGAGAATGATTATTGAGAGAATGATTAATTGTGTTTGGGGAAAAGAGAATGATAATGAGAAAAATAAAATAATGGATATGATGTGAGTGAAAAATAGTTACAAGTAAAATAGAAGTTGTTATGGAGAATAAAAAAGTAATTTTGGGAAAACATGTTGGGGAATAATTCTCCATGACCCAAACACCGATAATCATTCTTGGTCTCATTCTCCCTCCTTTATTAATTGTGGCACAAACACCCCTAAGTACTCTCATCAAATTCTCTATCAAACAACTCCATCAAATTTTATATCAAATATATCACTTAATCACTATTAACATAAATTTTCAAACAAGCAATTAATTATCAAACCATTATTAACCTAATCAATCTCCGAACAAATATCCAATTATCATTAATCGGTCTACTTCACTATTTTCTATCAAAACAAACGCGCATGTTTTATTTTGTTTGATCTACCTATATAATTTATGTAATATGTTTTCTTCCAAAAAAATAAAAATAAAATAATATATACATA
>JBBMEG010000004.1:4093721-4118661 GCA_037832605.1 Cyclanthera cordifolia
ACTTAGGCATCGGAGGCCCTGTGGCTCACACCACACCGGTGTGCCCTAAGCCTTTTTCTGTTTTGCAGGCCTTTCGTTCTCTAGTAAACAAATAGTACTGTGGATAGACCGTTGACCAATTTTCGGCATCAACACCTGTCATGTTCCAAATGTTGTAATCAATAGGACAATTTTAGGGCACACTCATAGAAGATCCACACCAGCATTTACCAGCGTTCATGAATGTGTGTGTTATTCATTCAGGAACCCTAACGTATCACAAGACAATTTAAAATTGAGTATGTTTGCATATTCATTGAGAGATAGTGCAAGAGCATGGTTCTATACTTTTTCCTCTGAAGATATAATTTCTTGGAATGTGTTAGTTGAAAAACTTTTTGATCAATATTTTTCATCCACTAGAAATGTGAAAATAAAGAATGAGATCGTGAATTTTGAGCAAGGCGATGACGAATCGATTACTAAAGCATGGGATATATTCCAAGGTTATGAACATGTCAACATCATGGAATTCTTTTTTGTGTACAGTTGAAGCATTTCTACTATGGACTAGATCTCAATGCTAAGTTAGTTTGGGATGCATCAGGAAATTGTACTTTATTTTCATAGACATACAATAAAGCTTATGAAATTCCAGAGAGAATTTCCCAGAATAACTATTAGTGAAAGAATGCTAGTGGAAAGAAAGGAACTAAGGAATAAAAATGTAAGTGGAAGGATTTTCAGCTTTGAACTCCCATATTACTGCTATGATTGATACATTAAAAGTTATGTAAAAGAACAGTATTGCGATTATAGCTGTTGTCCAACCAAATGCTACAACACAACCATCTACCCAAACTCCCACTACATCAGGCTATACATTAACCATCTACCCATATGAAATGTTGAAATAATTTTTATTATTTATTAATTCTGATTTTTTTAATATTAGTATTTTATTTAATAAGTGAGATCGTGTGATTGTGTGCGATTAATTTAAGGGTAGCCTAATTTTTAGGGTAATGGGATCGTGGCATCGTGCGATGTTTAGTGGCAGGGTGGATTACAACATTCTATTTTTATAGAGGTAATTTGGCTATAAATATGGCTCAACAAAAATCAAATACAGGGAGTGATTCAGACATTTATTTATTTCTGTATACTCCCTCCCAAATATAATTTTATTCTTCTGTGTAAGTTATTATTTTTCCAACATGAAAGAGTTTGTGCTTATTATGGTGATAGTCATCATTGTGATGTTTGTCTGCAAAATCCAACATTAGTGATGTATGTGGATCACGGAAAAAAATCAGTTTGCTAACACATTTAATTATCAAGGAAAATACCAACCGGGGGATCAAGGATTTTAACAACAAAAATATCATAAACCATTTGGAGGACCTCTAGGATTTGGTACTCATAACATTTCTTATAATCAAGGAAACTCTTCAAATCAAAACATATCATATCAAAAACCTGTTATGCCTCATCAAAGAAGTGGGAATTCAATAGAAACATTGATGAAAGAATGTATGGCTTAAAATGAACCTATGATTCAAAGTCAACAAATTTTAGTGAAGAACTTAAAAATTCAAATGGGACAAGTTAGCGAATGAGCTCAACCTCAAGGAAAAATACCTTCTGACACAGAACCACATCATCTAGAATAAAGAACAAAGAACAAGTTCAAGCAATTGAATTTTTTCAGGTAATAAAGCAATTAGTGTGAAAACCTGAAGCAGAAATGAGTAATAGTGATGTAAACAAAGAAAAATGAATAGCAGAATGAAAGTGAAATACAAAAAGAGAACAAAGAGGAAACAAAAATGATTGAGGTGTTAGAAAATCTTAAAAGAAAGAGAACATTGAAGAAACAAAAACACAAAGGAAAAAAAGAACTAAAGAAGTGAGTGGAGCATGTAGCAACAATGCTAGAGCAAAGAGTGAAGAAATCGAGACAACAAAATTTGTGCCTCCCCTACCACTGTTTCCTCAAAGATTAAAGAAGAAAAAGTCAAAAGAGATGCACTTTGAAAATTTTATGGATATACTGAAAGGAATTCATATCAACCTTCATTTGCTCGATGCGCTGGGGCAAATGTCGAATTACATAAAATTTATGAACGAAGCATTGCTAGAAAATAGCATATTCGAGAAATTTAAAGTTGTGTCATCAAGTGAAGAATGCACTGCAATAGTGAAAAACAAAATTCCAAACAAAGAAGGTGATCCATGAGAATTCACAATATCTATCTCAATTGTAAGTCAACATTTAAGAAGAGCATTATGTGAGTTAGGAGCAATTATCAATTTAATGCCACTTTCTATCTATAAAAGGTTTTGGTTAGGAAAAGCCAGGCTCAGAACAATGACGTTACAATTAATAGATCGCTCTATCACACATCCTGAAGAAAAGTTAGAAGATGTGTTAGTCTAAGTGGATAAATTCATAGATATAATAGATCGCTCTATCACACATTTCTGCTTCTTTTAATTGGCAGTTAGATCAATTGGATATAAATAATGCTTTTTCAATGGTGATTTATTTGAGGAAGTTTATATGGCACCTCATCAAAGGTATTATGGTTCTCATAAAGATAATTCAAGTGTTCCTCTTGTTTGTAAACTAAATAAATCCATTTATTGTTTAAAACAAGCATTGAGACAAATGGTTTTGTAAATTTTTAAATCTATTATTTAGGAATGGTTTTATACAGTCAAAAGCAGATTATTCCTTATTCACGAAAGGAAAAGGTGATAGTTTTGTAGCTCTCTTAGTATATGTTGATTATGTTCTTGTAACAGGGTCTTCTCCTTCGATTCTTAATGAACTTAAATTTTTTATAAAATCAGTTTTTCTTTTAAAGTACCTTGGGAAAGCTAAATATTTTCTTGGTCTTGAATTGTTACACTCTAATGCAGGTATCTTAGTTTCCCAACGCAAATATTGTCTTCAAATTTTAGAATATTATGGAGTTCTTGCTTCAAAGTCGGTAGCTCGACCTATGCAACCAAATATTAAGTTACGAGCAGATTCAAGTGTTGTTTTGACAGAAGAAGAAACAAAAACTTATCGAAGTTTAATAGGGCACTTATTGTATCTTCAAATATCAAGACCCGATATTTGTTTTTCCATACATAAGCTTAGTCAGTTTGTAGCTTCTCCATGTACAGAGCATTATGCAGCAACCTTTTATCTTTTTCGGTACTTAAAAGGGAATGCCGATCAAGGCATATTGTTACGTTCTAATAATTCCTTACAACTTAAACCATTTGTTGATTCTGATTGGGGCTCTTGCCTTGATACTCGCAAGTCAGTAACAGGTTTTTGCATATTCATGGGAGATTCTCTTATTTCTTGGAAGACAAAACGCCAAGCTACCATTTCACATTCCTCGGCTGAAGCCGGATATCGTGCCTTGGCGAGTGTTACTAGTGAACTTACCTGGATCTCTTTTATTCTCAAGGATCTTCAAGTTAATAACATTTCTTCCTTTGTTTACTGTGATAATTTAGCAGCTATATCTATTGCTTCAAATCCAACCTTTCTTGAAATGACCAAACACATAGAGATCGATTGTCATTTCGTACGAGAAAAAATTGATCAAGGATCGTTGAAGTTGTTCCCTATTCCAACCAGTTGTCAGCTTGCAGACATGTTCACAAAGGCCTTATCAGCAGCAGCAATTAGAAGTTTAATGTTCAAGATGGGTCTTCTGAACATTTTCGACCTACATGTTAAGGGAATATTGTAATATTATTTTTTTTTTAAATAACTGTTAATTAGTTAGTTTGAGTTAGGCTTAACCAATTAATCAGTTAGTATTCATTTTTTAATCTGCTGCATTAAATCCCTATTTGAAAGGAGATTTATTTTTACTGCAGTTTTATTGTACTCTTACTACAATTTTCAAGACATGTTTTTCAAGGAATCTGAAAAACTATAAGAAAGAAAAAACAAAGGGAAAGTGGTAAGATATTAAAAAAATGTTCAAGACTCCATTATTTAATATTGTATTAATATTATAGAGTTCATATATCTTCGTGTGTAATCAACTTTTTCAAATGACTTTTCTTATTAAAAAACTAAAATTTATTAGTGAAAATAGATTAATAATTTAATATAAAAAGACATTCAAGAATCTAAGTTGAATACAATATCAAATTTTGTATTATATATAATAAATACAATATTTAACGATTTAATATTTAACATATATAAGTACTAATTATAATAATAAATACATTGTGTATAATATTTTTACGCCAGTATATTAATACTTGTACAATAACATAGATAGAACACTTTAAGCTATTATTGATTCATATATGGTATTTATAATTATTTAATAGCCATATTAATTATAAATATGTAACATATATTTATTTGGTGAAGTGTAATTTCAACCTATAATAGATAAAAACATGGTTAAAATAATATTTGGTTCATAAATTTTCACCTTCGTTTTATTTTAATCTTTAAACTTTTAAAAGTTCAATTTTAGTCCTCAAATTCTTAAGTTTGTTCCACTTTGGTCCTTGAACTTTCAAATTTGTTCTATTTAGATCTCTAAACTTCTAAAAGTTCAATTTTAGTTCCTATACTTCAAAAAAAAAAAAAAAAATTTGGTCTTTATTATAAATATTTCTTTTTGTTAATTAAAAAAAAAAACATCTTTCCCTAAAAATTTTAAAAATATATTCATATATTTCTTTGATTTGTCATTAGTATAATATGTCGTGAACTTTTTTTTTTTTTTTTTGAGATTACAACAACTGGAGTGGGAATTCGAACTCGTGACCTCTTCAATCTGTTTTGGGTTGAAGGTGTACTAACCCTCACATAATAATATCACTGTTGTCAATTTATATTGAAATATATTCAATTTTACAGTAAGAGTGGTAACTCAATAGCTTTAGTATATTTTTATCATAGATGCTCAAATAAACTTACATTCCGAATAACTCAAGTCAATCAATTTAATTTGGCTAGTTATTAATTTATTTGAGTTAGAATAATGTTAAAAACATTTTTTTTTTGAATTGGATTGATTTTGTACCTAATATTAATTTCTATTAACCCAAATTTATAATCCAGATGTTCGCAAGCTGGCTCAGACAGTCACAAATATTAAGAAAAAAAAAAAAAATCAAATGATGAGATTTTAATAATATTTAGAATGAAGATTTATTTTGAGTATTTAGAAGTGATGATTGCAATCAAAAACTCATTTGAATGTAGTATTTAAGAATATTTAGAATGATAATTTATTTTTAGTATTTAGAAATAATGTTTACAATCTAAAAATTTGTTTGAATGTAGTTTTTAAAAGTATTTATAATGAAAATTTATTTTGATCTAGAAGTAATGATTACAATAAAAAAACTTGTTTCGATGTAGTTTTTAAGAATATTTAAAATTAGTATTTAGAATGATGATTTGTTTTGAATATTTAGAAGTAATTATTGTAATAAAAAACTAGTTTTGGATGTGGTTTTTTAGGAGTATTTAGTAAATGGTACTTTGAAATACTAATACGAGACATCCCCTAGAGGAATTAGTGAATTTACAAACCCAAAATTATAAATTGATCTAAAAAAAATTAGGTTAAATTATAAATTTAGTACTTATGGTTTGACGAAAGTTAGAATTTAGTCCCTATGGTTTCAAAATCTAGACTCTAGTCCCTATGGTTTGGAAAAATATACAATTTAGCCCCTATGGTTTGAAAAATTAGAATTTAGTTCCTAAAGTTTGATAAATCTAAGAAATAGTTCGTCGTTCGCAATTGTTAGTGAATAAAATACGTAGAAATTAGATATTTTTATGATTAATTATGAGAGTGTGAGATAAGTAATTAATTGAAAAAAAAAACATAATTCATACATCACATTTACATATTTAATTCACCTATGATTTACGAATATGATGGACTATTTTTTAGATTTTATCAAATCATAGAGACTAAATTTTATATTTTTCAAATCATAAGGACTAAATTCTATATTTCTCCAAATCATAGAGACTAAATTCTAACATTCATGAAATCGTAGGTACTAAATTTATAATTTACCCAAAACTTTATTAGTTGAACTCAAGCTAACTCACATCACCTTTCTCCAATTATACTTGAATAAAAAAAAAAAGGAACTTTGCATAGATATTCAAATAGGACAAAATTATTACATTTGTGAGTGTATTAAAGTGTTTGTTGATATACTATAGTACTCTTTTGTTATATATGAAATGTTTGAATACATTACCCACGTATTAATAACTTCCTTTCAACTATCCACATCTCCTAAAATCTCTCACATTTTGGTTTTTCTTTATTATATTTATGACATTAATTTTTCAGAAGAAACAAAATTGCAACATTAAGTTTCTATTATATAGAAGATGAAAAATACCTATATAATACCAATACGTATATAATACTTTATTAATATCTTTTTTGTTACATATATAATACTGATAGTTGATATTGTATTACAATTACTATATTATGTTATACCAAAACCAATGTTAAAAATATCAATTTAATACTCTATATATTGTAAACCACTAACATGGTAACGATAATAATATCAAGATGATTTTCATAATAATACGTTGATTTGTACAAATATAATAGTAATACAAATTCAAATTAGATTGTAAACGTTATAATACATGAGCAATACCAACTGAGAGTTGCGATAACTCTAGGAGAGGTTCAAAGATAAAAACTACAGCTGGGAGCTGCTATAAGAGTATTATCACGAAATGGCGAAATACCTCCTAGTGATTCAAAGAAGAAGCACAATCCAAACGAAGATAGAGATGTTTTTGAACGTACAACTGAAATAAAAAAAGAAAGAAAGAAATAAGATGAAGATTGAACGAAATTAAGGGTTCTTGATGAAAAAGGAAATTGTTATACATTCATAAGGAAATAATTTATATAAAGAAAAAGAAGCATTGTGTACAAAATTAAAAAAAAAAAAAAAAAAACTACCACTTGTTAAATATGAAAAAAACAATTTCATATTAGGTAATAAGAGTAAGATGGTGATGGGAATTAAATTCATTTATTTATAAAAATCAATTTGAATATTTTGGAATTAAAATAAATTTGAGATGAAAATGTAATAATTAGATAGGAATTGAATAAGTATGCTAAATACAAAATTAAAAAAAAAAAAAAAAAAAAAAAACAGGGTTTTAGATGAGCCAATTTAACCGATTTAAATGGGAAGGAAAACATAAAGCTTTTACCAAATATAAAGCGGTCCATATTTAAGAAAAAGAAATCTATTGAAATCTTCCCCTACAAGTTTCCCACCAAATTGAAATCTTCAATCTTCCCTCCAAATTTTCGAAACCCCAATCAAAAGTTCACTCCACGATACCGATCTGTTTTCTTTTCCCTCTCTCTCTATATATATTCAAGAGATTACCACTTATTCCCACAGATCGCTTCATCTCCTTCCAAATCCCTCTTACTTTTTTTTATCCTCTTCAATCTGCTCCATGGAATCTTTGAGAAGCTCGTTTTCTGACACCTCCACCGACGGTGGCACCGTCGGAGCAGGATCATCTCACCGCGTCGCCGGCGAGGTTCATGTCATCATCGGTCCTATGTTTGCCGGAAAAACCACCGCGCTCCTCCGTCGGGTCAAATCTGAGAGCAACAGCGGCAGGTAAACAGAATTGTGTTCTATGAACTCTGTCACTAAGTTTATCTGGCTGTGTTGACTGAATCAATTGATTTAGAATTCTCACTCTTCTGACTTCGATTGGCCATGAATTGTACTTGTATCTATCTTCCTTTTTTTTTTAAGTGGATTTTTGTATTTAAATTGTTTATGATGAGCAGGAATGTGGTGATGATCAAATCAAGCAAAGATACAAGGTATGCGATTGGTTCTGTTGTAACACATGATGGGGTCAAGTTTCCATGTTGGGCATTGTCAGATCTCTTATCTTTCCGACAGAAATTTGGAGAAGATGCTTACAGTAAGGTATCGTTTTTTGATAATAAGTCTGTGGATGCGCTGTTGGTTTCTAGCAAATCGTGTCTGTTTTCTAACCCATCATTTTCGTTCATAACGGCAGCTTGATGTGATTGGCATTGATGAAGCTCAGTTTTTTGACGATCTCTATGACTTTTGCTGCAATGTTGCTGATAAAGATGGCAAAATCATTGTGGTTGCTGGCTTAGATGGAGATTACCTGAGGTACAATTTAGCACCCACTCTATTAACTCAAATGTTTATGGATCTTTCCAATTTAATGACCTTTTTCTTCCTCTACTGGCAGGAGGAGATTTGGTTCTGTGCTTGATGTCGTACCTTTGGCAGACACAGTAACAAAGCTGACAGCTAGATGTGAACTTTGTGGTAAAAAAGCCTTTTTTACCTTGAGAAAAACAGAGGAGACGAGGACGGAGCTTATTGCTGGTGCTGATGTCTATATGCCGGTGTGCCGCCAGCACTATGCCAATGGACAAGAAGTAATACAATCGTCCAAGAATGTTCAGGGATCTCGTACCATTAGAACTGGTTCAAATCTAGAGCCTCTTCCTTCGTTTATCTAATACCCACTACTTTTTCTTAGATTTGCTTTGCCTTTGCCTTCGTATTTCATATGTTTCTGTAACACAGCTCTCCCTCGTGACATGCTGATATGTAATTCATCCACCATATTATATAGTAACATGTTTTCTTTTCTCTAAGTTGCGCCTAGTTGATTCATAATCCTTCTGTCTAAACAGATTAGTCCCAAAAATGGCTACAAACAAGGATAAAACTTTTATTGCTTCCCTCTGGAAATCCAGGTATTATGAAAACTCAAATCCAATAGGAAATGGAAGATCATTGCACAGACATCAAGTCATTGAACTAGAAATCAATTACAGAAATGACAAAAAACCAAAGTGCAGTAAGTAAGGGAACCATTTACTTTTCATGCACATCAGTTGGTAATCAACACAGGTAGAAGAAATACTGTTAATTGGTAGTTAAAAGACTGCTTCTTCTCTCTTCTAAGTCTGCTCAGAATCTTCATCTCTAACTTCGTCAAAGAAGGGGTCCTTGAGAAGTTCGGCAGCAGAAGGCCTTGCCCTTGGTTGCGCAATGCACTTCTCAATGAAAGCCCTGACTTCATCATCAGCCACCTTATTTAATGCTTGGGGCTTAATTCCGGTCGTCACCTTCTTGTATATCTTGGCAACACTATCACATTCACTGTATGGTATCTCCATTGTAACCATCTCGAGCAAACACAAGGCAAAGGAGTATATATCCACCATCTCCGTATAATCTTCCTCATACAGCTCTGGAGCCATATACTCTGGTGTGCCTATGATTGAATGTGCAGCATGACTCCTGCCAACTATAGCTGCAAAACCAAGATCGCCTATTTTCACCTGTAAGAACGAGAGGCTAATAACTCAACATCCACCAGATTACAAAAACATCTGGATACTTATTTAAACTTAAATTTGGGAAACATATAAATTAGCTACCATACTTGAGATTACATAGTTGTACTTGGATTCAAGAAATGATATTCTAAAACGAATTATTCTAACCACGTTCCCACTTTTTTGTGAACAAAGGAAGAAAAAGTGAAATAACTCATTTCTTCTCGCAGTTTTTGTACTGTGATTACAGCCTTGTTAACTCTGTGAGATGCCAACAAATTCATCATAATCTCAACTTTAGTTAACAACATTTAGGGTGGGGATTACAACTTTCTAACTTATTGGTTGACGATACATGTCAATTCTATAATCATTTTGACAATCTTGGTTTATGTTTTGCCTTTCAATCAATATAATACTGTGAATGGTGTTTTTTATTTTAATTTTTGGTCTATGATATTCAATTATATCTATGATCATGTTGAAAATCTCGGTTTATGCCTCTCAGACGTTAAAAAGATTACACGAGAAAGTCACGAAATCATCGGCTTTTCATATAGTTTCCATGGAAGGAGATTTGACATTGCTCCTAAAATAATGATAAAAATAAAATATAAGAAACCATAAACGAGAAGTCATCTGCAAATTCTACATTAGCTTAGAAAGAGAGAAGAATAGCATTATGAATAGTGAAGCAAATACCTGACCAATGTTACCATTAACAAATATGTTACTGCAGTTGAGATCTCTGTGAATAATGCAAGGGTCATGAGTGTGAAGATATTCCAATCCCTCAAGTAGCTGCTTTGACCACTTCTTCAAGGCCTTAATCGACACATGTCGATGTTTCTTACGATAATCCCTCAGATTTCCTGACGTGCAAACCTCAGTAATGAAATTCAGGGTATCATGTTTTTCATCATTCCAAACATTGTAACAAACAATGATATATTTGTTGTTTAATGAGCTGAGGAGCTGAACCTCGGATCTCAAGCGATTGATGAACACTGGATCCCCACTAAAATTTCTCAAACGAACCTGATTCCATGCAACCTCTATACCTTCCTCTTGATCGAATGCCCTATAAACTTTTTTCACTGCTCCAGATCCGAGAAGATCATCGTATCGTCCAAACCTTCCAGTAGGATCAACCTCAGCAAAAGGCTCTGTATCTCGATCAAATGGAATTGAGTTTTCAGCAGGCATCTTCAAAGAGTTTCAAAATTTAATTAGTAAACTGGGCATATTTGATAGAAATTAAATTAGAGGAGTGTAGGGTTCTTCTTTTAACTATCAGAATCGTCAAGATCCAAGAGGTATAATTTGAACCAAGGAGAATGTGAAGGAAACCAGATAAGCTAAGAGCTCGCGGCTGAAAATCGTAAGAGAAATGTTCATAAACTGGATTCTTGATACAGCTAACCCATGCTACAACTTAATCCAACAATATATAACAAAAAAAAAAAAAAAAAAAAAATCTAAATATAATGATATGATTGAAATTCAAAGACCTAAAAATTAAAATAAATAAAAAGCACAGTACAACCGAATACTTCATAGAAATAATGTACATAAAATACATTTACAGTGATCCTTTCTTCTGCACTAAAATTAAAATCAAAATAAAAACTAAAACGCATTAGAATAGACAAAATTAAGGCTGGAAATCAGAAATTAGCAATTTGAAAAAGGATATATGAGGTTTTCCGATTAACATAATTAAAACGATGAATTCATATATATAAAGCGGAAGAATGCAAAGAGCAGAAAAAGAACACAAAATCGAAAGTTATACAGATTGACAAATAAAAGGTAATGAAGAGTTAGGTCTGGTAATTAAGAACACAAATGATTAGCAACCGAATCTGAATAATGGAAGGAAAGATAAGAAAAGGAAGAAGAATACCTTGGTGGTGATGCCCGGGAGGGAAAATCTCCGAAGAAACGGAGGGGAGAAAAAGAACTTTTCTCTCTGTTTGGTTCAGTTGGTTTTTCTAGCGTCAAGTTTGAGGGTGGCTGCACCATTCCGCATTTATACGTGGCGCGTAAACCACATCAAATTTCCCAAAACAACGCACTCTCAATCTCTACCTTCCTTCTCCATTCCATATATTTGCGTTGCCTTCTCATTCAGAAATCGGATTTTGTATTTTTCTTTTCCAAAAAAAGGACATTATTTTTATAATTTAAATAATTTTATATACTTTCGCTTTTCTTCTATTTTTCACAAAATTCACTCTATATTTATTCTTCCTTTATAAACTGTTTCCGTAATGTTTTTTTATATTAAAATTATGGGTAAATTATAAATTTAGTACATATGATTTAAAAATCTAGACTTTAGTCTCTATATTTGGACAAATATATAATTTAATCTTTATGATTTGAAAAAGTATAGAATTTAGTCCATATAGTTTGAAGAAATAAAATTTAGTAACATGGTTTGATAAAATCTAAAAAATAATGATGTTATTGGTAAATTGTATGCAAATTTAAGTATGTAAATGTGCTATATGAATTATGTTTTTTCTTTCAATTAATTGTTTATCTCACACTCTCTTTATTAAATACAAAAATAATTAACTTCTATGTCGTATTTTATTCACTAACATTTACGAATGACAAGCTATTTTTTAAATTTGATCAAACTTTAGGGACTAAATTCGAATTTTTCAAACCATACACACTAAATTTTAGATTTTTCCAAATCATAGAGACTAAAGTCTAGATTTTGAAACGGTAAAGACTAAATTGTAGCTTTCATCAAACAATATAGACTAAATTTATAATTTAGGCTAAAATTATTTTCCAATCAAATTCATTACTTTATATTTGAAAGAACAAACATGAAGTAAAATTGAATATTGAAAAAAAGTGTAAAATAAAAATGAAAAAAAGAAACTTAATATCTAAAAAATAAGAACAAAGCATCAAGGGTAAGAGATAGCAAATTCAATAATTTAAATATATAAATTTGTTGATGGGGGTAAATAATGAAATTGAATATGTTTAAGTTAGAACAATCATGGATTAAGATTAAAAATTGAGCATTCAAATGATAGAAATTTGACAAATTGAAACCAACTCATTAATCCAATATTAAAAATAATAAAATAAAAAGTGTGGAAAAATTTAAGAGACTCACGTGAAGAGGAGTTGACCGGATTTCATGCACTGCCCGTGGAAATGATACTTAAACTAATTTCCTGCAACCTCTCAACTCCCATTGTTTCTGTACGGGTCTTTATTGAAACTATGAATCCCCAAATAGGTGGTTAGTGGGAGGGTGAGAGAATCCTAAATCCAAATGGAAACAAGAAATGTATTAATTCCTCCTTTTCCATCATGCTTATATATTATATTATTTTTATTTTATGGAATTATAGACATAAAGTTTTTAAAATTTTTATTTCGGTAAATATTTTTCTTACCTAATTAACTATTCAATTGAAACTAATATTGAACGCTTATCTTAACTATTGAAAAAATTAGCTAAAATTTAGTGAAATTAAATTAAAATTAATTGTTAAAATTTGTAACAATTGAGAAGAAGAAGAAAAGAACAATAACTAAATGGAAATAATTCCCTTATGGGAATCCAATTCACGTGCGTTTCTCGTGGAGAATTCCTACTTCGTTCCTTACAAAATTTAATCTTGAATGTTGCGGAGATGAAGATTAATTAAAATGGTTAGCAAGAATTAGGATAATAAAAACATCTCCGTCCTCGCATTGCCTAGAAGAGAAAGCCCAAATGAACCGTACCTTGAAACCCAAGAAGATGTTTGGATGCATATTTAAAAGAGTGTTTATAACGAGTGATTAGAATTAATTACGAGTTATATTTTCAAAGATTAGAAATAATAACTACAGTAATTGTTTGTTTGAATGTAGATTTTTGAGAAGTTGTTGTAGTTAAAAACTTGTGATGTACTAGATTTTGGAAGAGTAGTTGCAGCAACAAGTTTGAAGGTAAATTTGTAAGGAGTAATTGAAGATATAAGATTGTTTGAATATAGATTTACGTAGAGAAGTTGCAGATTAGCTTGCTTTGATCATAATCTAAAAGAATATCATTCACTTAATCATGTACACTCCTACCGTTGGTAGTTAAGGCTAGACGAAAGCTTGTCCACATTCACGATAAAAGAAAAAAAAAGAAAAAGAATTTAGCCATATTGTGTTTTGAAGACAAATTAGTTAGAACTTTATGACAACAATGGAGTTTCGCAGTAATTCACATGAATCCACTTATTCTTGTACGTTTCTGATCTCTCTGTGTCTCTCTCTTTCTTTACCTCTATGGCCTCATTGCATGCATTTACAAAGCTTTTATCTTGACTTTGCAAGGAGAAGCCAAAAAGTTTTTTATTTTTTTATTTCTTTTGAGATCATGATTGATCAATCCAACCAACCTATACATAGCGAGCATCATCTCTTAAGTTTAGGTTTCCACTAATATAAACTAATATTTTAGAAGCATGCATCTAATTTTTACTTTCTCAACTTATATTTTATTCTTGTACCCGAATTTTTAAATATTCAATTTTAGTTGATCGTACATTTTCAAAAAAGTTTAAAATTGATCTATAAAATACTTTAAAGTTGATATTAATTTAAATCGGTTTTATAATGTTAATAATTTTAATACTGGTAAAGCAAATAGGTAAACATACTTCTTAAATTTACGGAGAAAGATTACACTATTTTGAAAATAAATTAACAAAAATTTTGCAATCAGAACCAACTTTAAATTTTATTTGAAGTCTTGGGACTAAAATTGCTTCCGCACGGAACACATTATGATTTTTTAACAACAAAGAATTAAGCAGAATGATAAAGAAAGATGGTAGGAAGTGAAAATGTAGCTTACGAAGGAAGAATGGTAAGTATTAGCCTATATTCTTTTCTTCTAAATTTATATTTATTTTTAATTGTTAGACATTCCATATAATTAAATTTAGACGTATAAGCATTGCCTGAAATTGAAGAACATAGAATGGTGGAAAGAGAGGAGAGAATGACTAAAATAGCTACTCTTACTAAATTGCAGTTTTACAAATATACATATCACAATATTACATGAGTAACAACACAAATTCTTGTATACTACATACCAATATACAATACTCTTCAAATCTCAGTACTACCAAACCAGCAGCAGCAGGCCTTCCTTCAATTCACTTTTCTGGTGTTTCTCAAATGAATCAATCCTCTACTCAGTTGTCAACATTCTATCAACCTCCGAGAAGGTAATATGTAATCAGTTGTCAGTTGGGGGGAGGCGACGAAATGCAAAAACGCGGTTACTGCATCGTTTGCTTGCTTTTCCCCTTCACACCCACTGCTAAGGATACTTAATCATGGTTGTCATTCCTGAAACAAATAACAAAGAAGAAATCATTTAGGTGGTGAAAGAACTCAAAAGAATCGAAGACAACGACAATATGATTGTGAACATCGGCCAACTTTAAGTGCCTAAAATAACACAAAAGAAAAGAAACTTAGAGCAATGTGCAATGGAACAAAGCTCAGTTTCTTCACTAGATGGCTGAACACATGTTGAAAAGAGAAAATTAAGGAAGAATTGAAAGTCCATAGTTAACTTTCAATCAAATGGAGAGCCAAAACTTAAATTGATGATTGCACCAGGAACCCACCAATAAAAGACCAAAGTTGAAGGTGAAATTGTGAACCTCTCATCAATAAATAATATGTAGAGAACATACTGGGATTTACCACGAATTACAAGAAGATAACACGACCAGATTAACTCCATCCACCATCTGATAGCTGGATGTAGTCAGAAGATGGGCAGCCATAATCTGGAGCCGTCCATCCTCTAATATAAAAGGAGTGACCAATTGGTCGTAGAAGTAAGAAATGGTTATTGCCGCCGTGTGCAGTACCGTGTCAAGTAGTCTCGAAAAAACATGCTAGAGCTGAATAAAGTTGCTCTTCTTCAAATGGCTTAGCTACATAACCGTCCATCCCACACTTCATGCACTCTTCATTCATAGCCTGAATTAAATCTGCCGTCATAGCGAATATTGGTGTGTGCCAGTGGACCTTACCGTCCTCAGTTGACACTTTTTCTGATGTAATCATCGCATTCACCACACTTTCTAAAGCACGGACCTGTCTCGTAGCTTCATACCTGCACACAATGTGATATCCATCATGATTAAAAGTTATAGAAACCAAAATAAGACGACTATATTGCTTGAATTAGGCGGCTGAAAAAGAAGCAATATCATAATACAAGTTATAGAAACCAATTCTCAGGCAATATGCAGAGTGATTATGAAGTAAATTCATAAAAGGAAGTAATATAATTTTACCCATCCATCTCAGGCATTTGGAGGTCCATGAAGCAAGCATCAAATTTGTGTGGAGGGTTGAGAAGAGCCACAGCATCCTTCCCACACTTAACACAAGTTACAACTGCTCCATATTTCTTTAGGCCACCTTCTGCCACCCTTCTGTTAACCGCATTGTCATCCACGACCAAAATATGCTTTTCTTTCAGCAGGTTGTTGAGAGTAGAAGGTGTTTTAATTATTACTCGATTCCTCTTCTCGATCCCAAAGGCTTCACGGAAGCAACTAACCAACATGTTTAACTGAAGAGGTTTCGTTAATACATTATTTACATGACCAGAAGATTTAAGTTCATTCAACTCATCAGAGCTCATAGGGTTTGCCAAGAGAAAGAGCTTTGGAGTATTCATCTGGAGATTTGTCACACTTCTATCCACATGCTCTTTAAATAAAAGATGGAACTTCAGACTCACTTTGTTCTCCCAAATGTCTCTGTCTATAAGGATTGTGGTCAATTGTGTCGATACTCTGTAGATTTTGAAAATTAAAAGGCATTAGTAATTATAGGACATGATACGGGAATAATCTTCCTTTTTACTGTTATATTTTTAGCCCTAAAGTAGTATGAAGATAAATATACATATTTTCCAATGTGCAAAATGGACTTTAAAGTAAAATGCATGACGACATATCATTAGCCATTTATTAGATACATGGAAATATACTAGATCAAATCTGAAGTTTAAGAAAAGTGACAATGGTGAAACAAAAAGAAAAGTCTTAACAGACTCATTGGATGAAGTAGAATATTCATTATCCAGTGAGTTGAGCGCTCATCTTTTCATTTGACACTCAGATGAAAATTTTCTTTCAATAACAGCATAAGATGAATAAAACTAATTAAACTTACCTTGTGTTAGAAGTATTAGATAGATATTGATAAGCAGATTCTGCACTTAGAGCTAAATCAACAGAAATCCCCAGCCTCTGCAGATGATATCTCGTGACCTCTGCTCGAATGCAGCTATTATCAATTATTAATGCTCTTAGCCCCTGGAACTCCAAAACACCTGGATTGTACTGTGGCCGTCTGGTATCCAGTAAACTTGTTTCCCCTTTCTGGAAAGAAACCATGAACGAAAATGTGCTACCTATACCAGACTCGCTCATAAATCCAATCTCCCCATCCATCAGATCCACCAAACGTTTGCTAATACTCAATCCTATTCCAGTGCCACCATATGTCCGTGATGTGGAACTATCAGCCTGCATAAAAGGAGTGAAAATTCGGCTTTGTGCGTCTTGGGGAATTCCTACACCGGTATCCTCAACAGTCACAAGTAATCTAATAGTTTTGGGTTCCTCCGCAGCATCTGTCCGGCTGAACTTCTTGAAATCCTCCCAGCTTTTCCATCTATTCACCACTGGTAGCCCACTGAATGTAGTACAGTTATTGTTTGATGTATCTCCAACTACATATTTTCCTTGTCTAAGCACGATGTCCATAAAATCAACTGGGCCTCTCACTTCATCAGCCAAATGCACTGAGACTAATATATGTCCCTTTTTATGAGTAAACTGCATTAAAATCAGGAGAAATTTAAAAAGAATCAAGTTGTAAACAATGGGCAAAAGAATGTTGCTTTTTTTTTCATAGTAAATGTTAGGTGGCACAGTCATTCAGTTGTCAATGAGGCTAAAGAAAGATAGTAGTTTAGATAAAATCTAACCTTGACTGAATTTCCTACTAGATGAGTAATTATTTGACGAAAGCGTCCAGGGTCACCAATGACAACTTCAGGCACCAAATCAGAGACGTAAACAGCCAACTTCACATGCAAGGGAGCACAAATGCAGTTTTAAGGCATGATACAACCAAGAGCCATATTTGTGGTAATCAACAGAATGAAAAAAAGGAAATAGATTGACCAATTTACCTCAATGGATTTGAGTGAAAAAGGTGAGAGTACATTATCAAGTATAGCACGCAGATCGAAAGGTACAGATTCAAGTTCAAGCCTTCCTGATTCTATCTTAGCTTGATCAAGAACCTTATTTATAAGTGATATCAGATCTTTTCCGCTCTCATGGGCAGTCCGTGCAAAATCCAGTTGGTTTGAATCAAGGTTAGTGTCCATCAGTAATTTCAGCATGCCTATATTAAGTAATTAAGAATTTTTATGCAAGATAGAAATGAGAAGATTTATAGTATTGACTTTACGATTTAATACTATTCATATTACCTAAAACGCCATTCATTGGTGTTCTGATCTCATGGGAAACTGTTGCCAGAAACTGCAAAAGTCATAACTTCAGTGATCAAATTTGAGAAACTCACACGGTGCCTTTAGATAATGCAGTAGAATATCAAAAGATGTGTCTCTAGATAAAGCAGTGGAATACTGGAAGGGAAAATTACGAGAGAAAGCACATTGTACAACAATTGGAATTTTAAGATGCACCTGTGATTTTGCCACATCAGCAGCTTCGGCACGACTTTTAAGCCCCATCATCTTGTGATAGTCATTCTCCACTTTTGCAATCCGACTTATGGCTGCATGAAAAATATGGCCAACCAGCAAGGTAATGATTAGGACGCCTACTGATGAATTGATAGCCATCCAAGGAATTGGACGTTTATGCTTGAATCTGTAACCACAGGATATGCTCTGAGCTCATGAGAAATCAATAGTAATTCCATGACAATTGACTGATATAGATAAATAGCCATACTGAATAGTTAGCACAGCATCTGAGGACTTACCTACAATGCATTTCATGCCTTCTTAATGGATCCCCAAAATCAAGTTTACTAATATGCAGTAACCCAGTATCGGTAAAATCCAAACCATACATGTTAATGGGAGCAGAATCGTTGGTCATATCATAAACATTCACAACAATTGTCTGCTTGCTAGCAAGCTGATGCAGAAGCTTTTCTACCAGTGAGGGGATATCATATGATGCACCTAGATAACTTTGAAGAAATGAATCCAAGAAAAACATTAGGTTCAGCTTGTCAGCTATGACATTACACTTTCAAGAAACTGCGTGCGTGACCATACATAGAAGTAATAAATTTTCAAGAAACAAACTTACCCAACAGTTGCATCAATACGTTGCTCGGGTGTAGCATCTGGTGGGAGGTCAGTGTTATAGACAGCAAAAGTGAGGACAACTCCAAGGTGATTAGATTTCAAAAGCTTAAAAGGAGATGTAAGCACTCCTTTTCCAGAAGCTCTAGCTCGCAATATGTTCTCACGGTCTTCCTGCAAGACAGGCATTTAGATGAATAAGTAAATCATTTAAGTGACTGAAATCGATACAAAAACCGCGCTTCAAACTTTTATTATGCTTTCATATTGACAAGTCTGCTCCATTATAATGAGGGTTGAAGGAACTCCTAAGTAAATGAATCATATATGATCGCAGTTTTCTATAGAGCTGGAGGTGGATACAGCAACACATCAGGACCTAACTATAAGCATAGAAGTTGGCACCAGAAAGAGCTATCCTTCCTACCTAAACGGCAAGATTTGTTTTATCAATCAACTCTGTTCAAAACCATCACATAAGAACTGTTACATGTAAGTGTAAATCAATCAAACATATTTGTAGACCTTTAATTCACAAGTTATGCACATAGTAAAACCTAACGGGTGTGAAAGAGAGTTTAACTTTTGTCATTATCTTGAACAAAACATGACTTCATTTAAAGATTAGAGAACCATCAAAAGAGAATATAATCAATTGGGTTCTTTTTAATTAATATGAAATAGTAATATGAATCTAATCACAACATTAGAGTGAGTATTTAACACATGAACCCGCCCTGGGTACTTACTTTTCCAGACATCATGTCTATAGAAACTATATGAGCAACTGTTTCTTGAGAAAATATGACAGGTGCATATTCATCTTGAATTGGTGCAGGGTCCAAATTTTCTGGGTCACAATCTTGAACAAGAGTTTGGTCCTCTGTCTCCATTTTCTTTATCGTCCACCCATGCATCATCTCGAATTGCTCTCTTTCTGAGTGATAAACTTTCAAGGCATAAGCTACACCACTAGTTAATGGTCTTTCAAATGATGTTCTTTCTGTATACTCCCCAAATGTTTTCTGCAGAGAGAAAAATTCATAAATAATCAGCTAGATGGAAAACTAGTTAGCATTTGAATATAATTCTTCCAGAAGAATCATTCAACTCCTACAATTAACCAGATTGGAGTTTCATTTTATTTTATTTTATTTTTTTTGCAATTCTTCATTGAAAATGGTTGCACAACACTATTTTGCCATTCAAATTTGCTGACAAATAAATCTTAACACATTTCTCAATCATTAACTTCTATAAAAAGCAGCATACAGGTACTATCAAAGGCCTTTAAGAACACAATCTTTAGCCATGTACTAGGAGATTAAAATTCTTTCAACTAGTGTTTCTATCCTTTTTCATCAGATTTTACCTAAAAATAATACTTTATTTGACCTTCAGTTTTCCATCAATATTGATGACACAGCAACCAAAAGTCACTGCTTTTCTATACAAAAAGAAACTATTAATCAAATGTGTAATAATGGAAAATCTTAAAACTTGAAATAATTGTGAGTACTGTTCTTCTATGAAGGATTATTGAAATCAGGTCAGTTTTCATAGTCATTAAAACTTCAACAATAGTATAAATTGTATAACATAAAAGAAACAAAACAAATGACAAAACATAAAAGAAACAAAACAAATGACAAATAGATAAGGCATTGCCTGATCAATGGCAGAAGGTTGTTTTCCATGGTGAAATGTAGAGGTAAGAACGGCCAATGCATGAACATGGTTCATGCTAACATTAAACTGGTCCTGCAACATACGGGCTCGCTCATCACACATGTTTGCAAGTGTTTCTTCTCTTCTCAAAATGGCTGTCTTGTTCAGGTACCAAAATAACCAAATGGACCCAATGATCCCAAGTACAATAAATATTCTTAGGAGCACGCTCAGCCATCTCCCTGCTCCTTTAGGAGAATATTTGACTTGTGGATGCTGTTTTCTCCGTAATAAGACCCACTGTTGATGAACCAATGGCTGATTTGGCTTTGGATGTTTCTTGTTCCACAGTTTTAGATGGAAACCAGACATTTTCTGGAACGCTATCACTCCAAGGAGAACACATAAACATCCAATCAACAAATTACAGAAACTCTTCCACTGCTTTGTCAAAAAGTATCTTAGCACTTCTGCTTGTTCAATTATCTGATGAAACCCAGAAACAAGATTATTGGGCAAGTCAAAATAACTATTCATGGACATAAATCTTTTTCACTGGCCAAAGTTAACCTTCTTTCCAAACGAATGAAATAATCATAGTGATTATCATCATCAAATTTCAAAGGTGGATGGTGTATTTGTTCTATTGTCGAAATGTTAAGATAAATGAAAAAACAAACTAAGGTGCACTGCATAAATTTCCTAAGACGGATAACAATCATAATAACGAAAGAAAAAGACTTGCAAGTGTCGTCGCTCGGGAAATATGAAGTTTTCGAAACTAGTATTCAGGAACAAAAACTACATTTGCTAATTCCAAGACAAAAAACTTATCTACCTTTTGACAAAGCCGATTTCCAGTAGAAAGTAAAAAGATGGGTAAGTCTCTAGCAAATGGAACAGTAACATCCTCATAATTTTGAGGGATCTTCTCAGTTCGAATTGGGCACTGCCCAATACTGGAATCTGAACTTTCTTCAACCCATACATACTGCTTATGCAAATCTTGCTCCCAGTACAGTAACCTCAGGGCACAGGCAAGTCCATCCAATCGTGATGTGTCAGATCCAAAATCATTGGTGCACCCCTTGGATGACATCTGCAACATACATAATGTAATGTAAGCCTTTTAATGTAGCTGTTCTATATCCGTTCTCCTGTTACATGATTTATGAAAGACATGAGGCACTTGCATGGTGTTATTTATGGAGACAGAACTGGTAATATGATGATATCCTATGTAATGGACAGGTTTACAAGTTGTACAACACATCAAGCTTGATGTTTCCTGTTTAGTCAGTTTATGAGGCTTGGAAGTGAACTTCAATGATTTCTACCTCCCTTAATTAGAAAAATTCGTTCAAATAGCCTTAAACAAACTGCCTCAGAGACAATCGATTCTACTATCCCTAAGTATTTTACATTGTCACAACTCCAAAGTTGAAAACAAATGGGAAAGAAGAAAGAACAATGTTGTTTAAGGCACACAACTTCAGCAATAATCATTGGATCCCAGATGAAATACATACATAACAGTACTTGAGAGACGATATCAAACAGTTGAACTAAGAGAAAACATACCCGATCTGATTCGGATAACATGGAAGCCAAAGCTTGAACCTGCTTCTTGCTTGCATTGAAATGGCGCAGCAAACTTCTAGTTTCTTCGTCGAACAAATTAGAGGTTACAGTATTCAAATTAAACGAACGCAAGAATACCCAACTGCTCAAAACTATAACTACAGCAAAAATCCAATAACCAAAAATCTTCTTCTTCCATTTTCCAGTGGAATTTAACAAACAAAGATGCTCCTTAGCCTTCTTCAGCTTAAACCCAGATGAAAATTTACTATTAGAGGTAGAAAACTTGCAACTCATAGACATGCTCAGTAAGAACCTTAAGAGCTTGAGAAAAAACCCAGCTCCGCCAGAGCAACCCCTCCACATAAAACTCCACCAGAAAACACAACAATACAAATTCAGCAAGAAATCCCACAAATTAAACGAATAACACCGATTTCGTAAAATCAACACTACAGGAAGAATCCGCTTGAAAAATCTAGAAACGGGGACAAAAAATTGAAACAACAACCCAAAAAGAACCCCGCTCTTTCCTCCAATCCGAAGCTCCTAAGTCTGGATGTAAGCAGTAGATGAATCCATAGAAATTACTGGCGTTTATCGAGTAAGAGGTTCGTACAAATCAAGTTGGGAACAAAGATAGGAAGAGTATTGGCCCTTTTTCTCTAATACCTGGTTTGGCTTTTTGCTCTGCTTTTCGTGAATGGGGGTAAAACAACCCCGATTGGCTCCCGCAAGAATTTAACTGGAATCAATGATAAGATGGTGGGGGGAGGGGCAATTTTTATTCAAAGAAAATTAAACCCAGTTGGTTCCTCCGTAATTATAACCAACTGGAATCAATGATCAAATAGTGGAAAAAGAAAGGGAAAAACTCATCCAAAAAAAAAAAAAAAAGTATCCCCTGTCTGGTTATCTCAAAGTGGGTACATCATTATCTCATCATCCAGTGAGGAACGTTAAGCAAAAGCAAACATAAGCGATAATCGAAATCAAGCCTCTTTAATTGAACCTTAAAAACAACAGGGTTAATTAATTGAACCATAAAAACAGAGAGAGAAAGAACAGAATCCCTGGACTTTGGCAACCTTTCCCCAAAGGGGTTTTGCGGAATTTTGGCTTGCTTTTTAGCTGAGTGAAAAAGCTCAGCTGGGCCACAGCGGCAGAGCAAGCCGTTTCCACTCATGTAGCGTTGCTTAATCAAAGGGAAAAAAAACCTGCACCTTTCAGACTCTTATTTGTTCGTCATTTTAACTTTTACTTTCTTTTTTTTTTTTTTTTTTTTTTTTTTGGATTCTTGTTTGCAAGAGTTGAAAGAGACCGCACCATTCAGTGATTAAAGACTACGAAATTTGTATTCTACCGCTGCATTCTGCAGACTTACGGATTCTCACTTTTAATTCTCTTATCCTTAATAATTTCAGTAATTAAACCGCCTCTCTCTCTCTTTAACAATTACTTAAAAGCGGCTCCTAATGGGCTAATATTAATAGCTCTGGTTCGTAAATTATAAATTTTGGCAGGAGAAAGTTAGAGTAATTATGAATTATAATTTATTAAAATGGGATAGTGATTTCATTCTTTTAAAGTGAATTCAGTTTAATCTCACAAATTCGATTTTAAAAATTGGTATTTGATCTTCAATTTATTTAAAAAAATATAGACTATTTTTTAGATTTTATAGAAATTAAATATTTATAATTTACTATGTTAGTAGAATTTGAACACGTTGTTGGTGCTAAGATCGAGACGACGTGTATGCTTGTTAGCAAGAAACCGCACTTGCTAAGATTGAATGGCTCGTGTTGCAAGAAAATGTCTGCTCTCATGACGAGGTTAGTAAGGTCGATGGTGGGTAAGCTTTCTTATATCAGACCCTGAACTAAATTATTTTGCTTGAACCAGTTGTGCTTTGAGGATCCAAATTCTCAAATGCTTTGGTAAATCAGTAATAAATTAATCATAGAAAGTCAAGCCACCGTTATTAGTGAAAACAATGAAACTTAATTAACCCTTTTCTTTATAAAACAAATACTTCCGAGGGATCCCAAAACGTAGAGATACATAATTACAAATAATACTAAAACAACAAAGTAAAACATGATGATACGACCCCGGCTATACGGGTTTATTCTCGTAGATCGAAGACCGGCAATCAAGGGTGAAGGATGGAAGACAGAAGGGCATTATTGTCTTTTACTTGTTATTAGGGTTTAGGGCAATTTACTGTGTTACTTTATTATTTCTCGTATTTTCTTTATTTCGGTTATTAGTAAGAGGTATAAATAGCCTTCGCAGGACTAGGGTTGTTTTCATGTCATTATTTCGTAAATTGTCTTCTCAAGGAGAAACTAGGAGAGTTCCAAGGCCTCTCGAAAGCCTTAGGGTTTGAATAAACGTTCTGTATTAGTTGATTCTTATCAATTTTGGTATCAGAGCCATACCTTGGCCGATGGTGAGTAAGATGGAAGGAAGAATAACATCGTTGGAAGAGGGGATCGCGGGAGTAACTGCTAAACAAGAAGCGATCGAGGTTAGTATGCAAACGCAATTTGCGGAGGCGGAGGAAAGGCAGAAATTTCAGTTTGACCTAATTTGGGAGGAGATGCGGAGTTTGTTTGTAGAACATAAATGAAGCCGCGAAGGGGGAGGTTCGGTGTCACCCGAGGCTGCGACGGTCATGGCCGCAGATCGTGGTAAGCGGCCGGCGCTGGAACCCGATGACCCAGACGAGCAGGACGAGGGCCGCGAGGGTGGCTAGGCGCACAAAGACAGCACGCTGAGTGTCACAGTCGCACTTTAGAGGAAGTGGAATGGCGACTGTGCGGCACTTGCTCTAACCCGGCGAGCAAGTCAGCCGAACCAAAATGGCAGAGCGGGTGGCACA
>JBBMEG010000004.1:4118761-4141435 GCA_037832605.1 Cyclanthera cordifolia
GATACCATGTAAAACAGTTTAAGAGAAAATAGGTCGCACTTTTTCTCATTGATCTAGGGTGTATATATACACAATTTTCAAGCCTAACGGGCTATTTATAATGAGCCTTATTAATCTAGATACAATCTTAACTAACCTAAATATAATTCTATAATATCTAGATAAAATCTTAACCAACCTAAATATAATCCTATAATATATTCTAACATGTTGAAAGCTACAATGACTCATGGTCCAATCCATATTCGTTAACATCAGGATTATTTAACTAAAGGCATGTGCTGAACTTTTTGCACAATAGGACAAGTTACGTCCACAGATATAATTTGCCATCTATTATATGATCCTTCACGAGCTTGTTCATAATTAACACTTGAGATAATAAATCTATTCTACCCCTGTGATGACATCTTTCTCCTTAAGCACAAGGTCTTGGAACAAGAGATTTGATGATGTAATCCGATCATATGGCTTTGAGCAAAACATTGACAAACCTTTTGTTTACAAGAAAATCATCGACAAGAAGATAGCATTTATATTGTTGTATGTAGATGACATCTTACTAATTGGGAATAATGCATGACTGATATCAAGCGGTTGCTAACTAGTCAATTCCAGATGAAGGATTTGGGTAACGCTTCCTATATCCTTGAGATCCAGATAATATAGGGATCGATCTAAGAAGACTCTAGCCTTATCTCAGGCATCATACATTGACAAGATGCTTGTCAGGTATGAGATTAGAGATTCCCATGAAGAGTTATTTACCTTTTAAGCATTAAATCACACTATCAAAGGAAAATAGTCTTAAGATACCTTAAGAGGTTGAAGAGATAAGACAGATACCCCATACTTCAACAGTAGGAAGCTTGATGTACGCTATATTGTGTACAAGGCATAACATTTGTTACATGGTAGACAAATGCTATGTTGTGAACTCATATTTTATGAAAGCATCATTTGATGTGCATAGGTGAGACCAACGAAACAAGTTAGGTAAGTAGTTTCTCATGTTTCAGATTGCCATTGTGAGTGGCTAGGATTGCAACACACAAGAAGGAATTCACGCCTTCTAGATATTACGATGTAGAGTTGTTCTCTTAAGAACTAATTTTGGGGCTAAGTCAAATGGATCACGCCTTTCATTGGCCCGAGAGAACACTAGTTTATAGTGGAACTATAAACATTTGTTCATTAGAGGAATCAGTGGCGCTTAAGAAGAAATATGTAACCATAGGGGTAAAACATAACTTTTGTCCTAACTTTGTATCACAAACAAGCTCATGAAGGAACACATGACAGATCACCGATTATATCCATAGACATTACTTGTCTTATAGTGTGAATGAGTTCCACACATGGGTTTAGTGAATTATGCCTGATGTTAACGAATATGGATTGGATCTAGGGTCATTGCAGCGTTCAACCTATAAGTCTAACGGTCCTCGGGCTAGCACATACTTGTTGGTACACTGTTTTATTAGAGAGTGAATTTGAAGTGTTCAAATTCACAGATTAATTACGTGAGACATAATAAATATGAGCTTTAAGTTTAATGGTTAAACTTAATTACACAATACATTGGAATATTGAAATAATATTTATGGGATAAGTATTAATGAGGAGAAATTAATTTATTGAATGAATGAATTATAAATAATTATTGGATAATTATTTAATTAATATATCTTAGCAATTAATATGTTGGACATATTAATTGGTTCAATAATTATTGGATAATTATGAAATAGAGAATATTAATTAGTATGTTGAACATATTAATTGGATAATTATTAAAGTAGAGAATTGATATATTAATTTAAGAAATTTATTTATTTATAATATATTTGATATATTATGGAATTGATATTTATTGGACAAATATCAATGAAAAATAAATAAAACAATATATGAGATATATGGTAAATTTCGAAAATTCTCTCCTTTATTTAGGGAAGAAAATTTATTTCGCGAAGGGGATGAAAATTTTGAAATTGGTATTTAGATGAGAAGAAAAATCTTTGATTTTATCCCATGTCTTTTAATATTAGATATTGAAAGATATTGTATTTTCCTTATTTAAATATTCATTCATCTACTATAAATAAAAGACTTATAAGTCTTCATTTTCATCCCAATCAGTTTCAAAGTTATCCATCTCAAAAAGAGAAACCCCCTAAAAGCTGAAATCTCTTTTTCTCCTCTATAGTCAAACATCTAACAAAGTTAGTAGTAGCAAATAAGTCAGAAATTAATTTATTGGATAATTATTTATTGAGTGAACTCAGTTATTAATATGGTGGACATATTAGTTGGTTTAATGACTATTGGATAATTATTAAACGGAGAATGTTAATTAATATGTTGGACATATTACTTGGAAAAATAATTATTGGATAATTATTAAGTTATAGAATTAATATATCTAATATTACTTAAATGGATTTATATATTTATAATATATTGGATATATTATGAAATTGACATTTATTGATAAATATCAATAAAAAATAAATAAAATAATACATGGTATATATTGGCCAAGTTCGAAAAATTTTCCCCTTATTTTGGGATGGACAATTGGTTGCACTCGTGGGGGAGTGAAATCAAACTTTTCATTTAAAATAGAAAAGGAAAAATCTTTGATATTTTTTTTTCCAATATCTTAATATTGGATATTGAAAGATATTGTGTGTATATATATATATATATTTTTATTTTTTTTTGAATTTAAATATCCATTCCTCCACTATAAATAGAAGGCATGAGAGGTCTTTATTCTCATCTCACTTAGTTTAGAGTAACCCAAATTACAGATTGAGAAACGCTTATGAAAACTAAATTCTCTTTTTTCTTCTTACTAAATATTCCAAGTTTTCTTCTCTAAAAGACTTCACACCAAGCACTCAGTTTGGGGGAGATCAATCAAGAAGGCTCTAGAGAATTAGTCGATCCTACCCAACATAAAGACTCGCCATAACTAATTAAACTAATTAAGTTTGGAGGAGATCAATCAAGAAGGCTCTAGAGAATTAGTCGATCCTACCCAACATAAAGATTCGCCATAACTAATTAGAGACGTCAATCAATATGAGTATTTTTTTAATTACAACAAATCAATCACTTAGGGTAAATGCACGTAGATTAATATGATTAATCAAGATAATTAACATTTTTAATTATTGGAAAAAAAATTGTAATCACAAGCTGCCTCGTTAATTGCACGCTCCTACCCCATAATTTCCAGTAAAGGTTCTTAACCTCAGCCTTAAACTCCTTGAACTCTTCAGAGTTTCTTACTTGTGCTGCATTAGATAAATATAATTATTTCTTGATTAGTCTTCTGTAAAGATACAAAAATACTCATACCATTTCGACCTTTAACATTCATCAGACTGCACAGGTTTGAATGTATAAGTTCTAAGGGATGCTTGACTCTAATACTCTTTGTTGTAAAGGGTGCCTTTGGTAAAGCAATTTATTTAGTCAGAATATCACAACTTAAGGTTGAATGAATATGTGTAAGTATACCCAATCATTGTTGTTATCAATCTTTAATTCTTATAAAATGTCATTTTTTCCAAAGAGAATTGTTAAGCTTTTGTATTCTAATTCGTTAAGAATATCTTAGGAAATTTTGTTTACCTATGACTGAACGTAAATTGCATTATCCTATGTGATTGACATGATGTTGTTAAATTTATTCTCGCATTGATTGACGCCTCTAATCTAATTTGGCAGGTTTTTATGTTGGGTAGGATCGGCTATTCTCCTAGACGATCTTGAATGATCTCTTCCTGTCTTCTAGCTATGACTTCTTTGCTTCATTGAGCGTTGGTGAAAAGCCTTTAGAGAAGGGAGTTAGGAAATTCTATAACGATCCAGAATTTTTTAGATATTAAGTGGAGTTAATTAACCTGGGGTAATTTAGGGAGATCATAAATTTGATATTTAGTAACTACCGAAGCTGGGAATATTGGTAAGAAATATGGATTTAAGTTATCTTGGGGTTAATTGTTCATTGAATAAATAATTAGTCAAATAGAAATTCTAAATTAATTTGGGTTAAGATTATTAGTTAATTAATTGAATTGAGAATGCCTAATTAAAATGAATTAGTTAAGATAGATTTATATATGATTGTTTAATTAGATTAATGGGGTGGAGTAATTTGAAATAAGTAAACTAGGTGAATATTGTGTCAAACCCATTTAAACATCACGTGTAAGGGTAGGAAAAGGAAATAATTAACATTTGTTCTGAAATAATATGTAAATAATAAGGATTAAAAAATAAAGAAAGAAAACAAAGCCCTAATTAAAACTACTTTCTCTCCCCACTTTGGTTTAGCCGCTCAAGACTCATTCTCTCTCCCTTCTTCTTCGACAAAACCAAAAAAAACAATCCTTTCTTCATCGTTTTGACCAACCCACCAGAGGTTGTCTTTGCTGTTAGCAGATCGCAGTATGTGTGAGGCTGCTCACTGCTGCAGACCGTTGCGAAGTAGGCCGTGATTTTCTGGTCGCAACTACTCGATTTCCACCGTCACTGCTTATGGTTGTTAAGACACTTTTAAGGACTTGTTGTGAATGTTTTGAAATTGTTCTAGGTAATGATTTCTTACCATGGTTATGTGGACCATGTACACTATTTTGTCTTACTTTCCTATGAATATATGTTTACATTGAATCTTGTATGCATGTATAACTAGCTTAACATGTGAATATTTAGGATTGTAGATGATCTGGTAATAATGAATGTGAATTATATTATGTGATGATGTATGATAACCTGATGTTAAACACCGTGTCAGTTAGGCTATTATTGTTATTGTGAAGAGTATTTAGGAACAGTGTGGGTATGATTCCAGGTTGATTATATGATGTCTTATAACGTTATTAAACAGTAACAACGATGTTACATATATGTGTTTCTCATGGTTTGCCGCCTAGTGGGACGAGACACTAAGTAGGCTGCCATGACAGATGTTTGGTCTTAGATCATTTCTAGTTAGTTTAGTTAAGATTAAGGAATCGGAATACGCCAAGGGGCGCTGGTTCAAGACATGCTAACATTAGGAACCAGAATACGCCAAGGGGCTCTGGTTCAAGACATGCTAATATTAGGAACCGGAATACGCCAAGGGGCTTTGGTTAAAGATATGCTAATATTAGGAACCGAAATACGACAAGGGGCGCTGGTTCATGACGTGTTCTTATTAGGAATTGAAATACGCCAAGAACCATTAGGTAGTGAGATGTTCTTATTAGGAATCAGAATACGCCAACCAGCGCTGGTTCAGGTTGAGTAATGTATCTCATGACCCAGTTATTGTTGCATTGTATTCTAGACTAGATGAGCTTGTATTTACTTGTTGGTGTATATGGACTATGTATGTTCTACCCCGGTCTGTGATTCTTATAAAGTATATTTATACTCATCCTTATTATGATTATCCATCAGGTAAGCAGGGACATTGGCGAGGTGGCTAACTGGGGAGGAGTTGGCAGAATCATAGAGGAAGCATGTACATAATCGTTATTATTATTAAGCGTCATTTCCTTCTCCACATTATTGAAATTTTATAATAGTTAGTTGAAATAAGTTTTAATCGTTTGCCAACTCTGGCAAGAGATTTAATATTTATTGTTTTTGAATATTTTAGAAACAGTTATAACTATTTGAATAAACAGTTTTATTTTAGTTGTGACAGTTTGAATTCATGCATATTAGTAAGGATTCGAGGTTAGAACTATGAAGGAAGAAAAAGATATCTCAACTTTTAAGGTAGGTGTTCTCTGTTTGAGATGAGTTACATTGAAACTAGGCGGGATAATTATGGAGACCTCTTATGCATCCTATTTATAGTTGAGAATGAACATTCAAACTAGAAAAAAAAATTGATATCCAATACCAAAAGATATTTGAAATAACATTATAATATTTGAAATAATACATTTCCTCTTTTCTTTCCTATTTATGTTGAAATCAAACACTCTATCCCTTGGCTTACGAGATGAAATTTTCCTTCCCCTTTTAGAGGGGAGCGAATTTTAAAAAATGCTAATATATTATATATATATATATATTTTTTATTTACTTTAATTGATATTCATCCAATAAATGCCAATTCCATAATATATCCAATATATTATAAACTAATAAATTTCCAATTAATATATCCAATATTATAATACTCTCTATAATAATTATCCTATAAGTATTAACACAATTCATATATCCAACATATTAATTAATCCTCTCAAAATAAATAATTATCCAATAATTATTGATGCTATTAATTTATCAAATAAATGAATAATTCCTATTTTAATCTTATAATTATCCAATAATTATTTATAATAAATTTCTTCAATAGATTAATTAATAAAAAATTTTCAATAAATTAATTATTCCTCATTAATATTTATCAAATAAACATTAAATTAATATTTATAGTATATTAATTAACAAGTTTATTAAATAAACATAAGCTCTTATTAATTATGTCCAACATAATTAATCCACGAGTTTGAACTTTTCAAACTCACTTTCTAATAAAAAGAGTGTGCCAGCAAGTATGAGCTAGCCCGATGATCGCTAGACCTATAGGTTGAAAGCTACAACGATCCGAGATCTAATCCCTATTCATTAACACCAGCCTTATTTCTCTAAAAGCTTTTGCTAATGTCTTTCACACAATAGGAAAGTTACATCTATGGATATAATCGATCAAATACCATATGATTATTCATAAGCTTATTCATAATTCACAATTGAGACAAGAAATTTGTTCTATCCTTGTGATTACATCTTCCTTCTTAAGCGCCACTAATCCCTTTAATGAACAATCTGTTTACAGTCCAACTATAAGTCAGTGTCCTCTCGAGCCAATGAGCGGTGAGTAGCCTATGTTCAAGCCCTAGAATCTGTTCTTAAAGGAACAACTCTACATCTTTCTCATTAATAGAGAAGGCGTGAATTTCATCTTGTGATGTTGCGTTCTTAGCCCCTTACTACGACAATCTTCAACGTGGAAGGCATATTGACCCAACTTGATCTTTTTTTCTAGACTCACTCATGCACATCGAATGACGTTTTCATAAATCAAGAGTTCAAAACCCTCTCAGGATTAAGATCACATCGACATAGAATCATCCTCGTTGAAGTAATTGATACGAGTCTATAACAGAATTACTAGACCGATCATAATACTTTTGGTCTCGTCTTATGCAACTACTATTTTTTTCCATAGGCATCCCCACTCACTCGTCTCCACATGAATAATTAGGATCAGGTCGTTTGCAACAATTGCAAAGCAGGTTGTACCAATAATGTCGCCAAGACTTAGACGCCCTACCTCAGTCCATATACTGAAGACGTTTTAGGTTATTCATTTGGAACTAGATCCACTTGAATATCTCACATACTTGTTTAAGTGTACATCCAACTAACAATGAGCCTATCACCATCAATCCAATTAATGCGATAAGGATGAATGTTGTTTGTATATTAAATGTCCAAGTAATAAAAATAATAACTATTATTAATAACTTAAATATTACATTTAATGTCTAACATTAAATGCATGTTTTTTAAATACAGACCACTATGTCTTTAGGTTACAGTCCCTTAACACTTGTGTCATGGTAGATGATTGTATTAGTTTGTTTTGTAATTGATAGCTGATCAAAATATTTATCATTCAAAAAAAAAAAAAAAGAAATGTCACACTTTGTTGGAATACAAATAAAGTGTAGTTTTCACATTGGTTAAATAATAGATTTATAACAGAGGAAATACATTTAGTTGGTTTAAGTTCTTTTAAATAAAATACAAACAAAATCATTAAAATGTATGTCTATTGAAGTTTTGTTTAAGAACTTCGTTTGAGAACTTGTATAGTGAAGGATTTTCCACTGCTAAACAATATTATATAATTGTAGATGGTCTAAAACCATTAAATATTCATTTGTAATTTTTTGAAATTAAATTTTAAGCCTAACAATTATTTATTTATTTATTTTTTAAATAACATTTAATCCATTAAGCATCCAATACAATCCTCCTCCACCGTGGAGGCTACTGCCGGAAGGATCTCCGTCCAAAATATAGCTCTTCCCTCTGTATTGGAGGATAAATAATCTTTACAAAAAGATCGTAATCTTCAAAACTTGACCAACATATGACCGATCCTATTACAAGCTCTGCTATAGTAAGAAAAGTTAGCAATACCCAGCTTCAGAGTTAGACCTCTAATATTATCACATATACTATTGAACTAACTAAAATTAATGTAACTAATAACAAGATAATTAACCACCGAAGCGACATCTGAATCTTCTAATATGAGAGAAAGACAACTCAAATTAAGCTTGACGATACTCTTTTATCCTTCCTTGGTGGCTAAGCCTTCCAGACACTTCGCGGAAGAGCTTTTGATACTCGTTTGTTATCCTGCCAAAATTGGAACACCTTTCCAATTCTCTAACACCAACCCACCGAACCTTCTTCTGAGTTAGGTGATAAAGATGCATCGTATTTAGCTTCCAATAAGCAGTGAGTGGCACTTGTTACTTTTCCAAAGTCAAAATCTTCTTGCATTTGTCAAAATTCGAAGAACTTGCATAAGATACATAATGAATATCAATAGAATTAAAAAGAGCTGTGAAACTTTATAAAGTTCATTCCAACCTTCCATATAAAACTTTTCTCAAACAAACTTCTCGCCTATAGAATACTACATCAAGCTAAAAGATGGGTTATTCCCTATTGCCGCTTTAAAAAAGTTGGCCTATTTAAAATACTTCCCTTTTCAGAACCTTAATCAAGAGACTATTATGATTTCCAAGATTCTCCAACTACGTGAGGCGACCCAAGCTTCACTAACTAACTCATTCTCGAATTTTCTAAATCTGACAATTTCATTCCTTACTTCAACATTTTTTGTAGGAAGATATATGTAATAAGAAACTTTTCAGCTAGAGTGTTCCAAGAAGTGATTGTGCAAGGAGTCAATGTATCTACCCAAACTTTAGCATTGTTTTTTAAGGAATAATGAAACGATGTAAGTCTAAGGTCATCTTCTTTTACTTCCAATATCTTTGAAAATAGAGCATTGATGCTATTTGGCATAAGATCTTTAGAAGAACTCATGCCCTTCAGCACAACTTCAATCTCGATCCTAATAAAAGGCTTGTCTTGCATCTTCATATCAGTCGCTAACACCTTCCCCTCAACTCCCTCAAAAACTCTATCTATATCCTTCTCATTCGTGAGCTACACCTTAAAAATATTATTATAATAATCAATATAAACCAAAGAAATATCATTTTCCTTACTCACAAATCTCCCACTACTGTCTAAGAGATTTGATATTCAATCAATCTTTATTTCTCTATGAGGCTCTCAAATGAAATCACTTAGTATTTCTATCTCCTCACTTTAGCTAGTCCTCTTAAGATCTCTACTTTCAATATATTTCTTCTTCCCGAATGAGTTTCTCGATATTCTACTCCAGGCTAATAATCTAATTAGATCGAAAACAATCATGAGAATATATCGTTTTCCTTATTTTCCAATGCCTTTCTTCTAATTGAACCACCTAGTCTCTTTTTATTTCACCTAGCTAAATAAAGCATACAAACATCCCTTGACACAATTGAAGAAATCATTGGCCACCACACCCTCAACACACCCAAATCTCCAACTCATTCTAATCACTTCTTTACAATCCTCAAACCTAACCCAACTATCTTCAAACTCTAACGATTTAACAAATGGAACAACTTTTCTAACCTTATCTTTAGTGTTGATGCCGAAAAATGGTCAACGGATATCCACAGTACGATTTGTATTACCGAGGATGAAAAATCTGAAAAAAAATACTTTAGGACACATCGGTGTGGTGTGAGCCACATGACCTCTGATGCCTAAGTCAATAGGAGATTTAAGAGAATAATTTAGAGGACATTTAGAACTGAGAATGACACAAGAATACTTAGCGTAGTTTAGCTTAAGATTTTCCTCCCTTGAAATGGAGAATGACCTGACTTCTAATAGCAGTCGGTTTCGTAGCTGTTGCAGCTCACTTACGGGCGGCTTAATGACCGGTTGTTGGAAACGTCCGTCATTAAGTCGGATATTAATACCGGCGTAACTCTTGACCGTTACCCTTGTGAGGTGTAACGGCTTTGACTTGAGAGTTACTTGGACTCGGTCAAACTTAGCAGGTCCTCACCTCCACTGCCGACCTTTTAGGGGTGCAACCCTCTCGTTGTAACGCTAGGAAACTATGGGTGTGCAATGTCTCCAAGCGCTACTTGGACTTGGTCGACTTATCCACAGGAAAGTCCTAACCTCCATGGTCGATCCACTCGGGTTGGCCTACTCGACCCTCCTCCTCAGAGGTCAGCTTTGGACTCGGTTAACCCTTATAGGTCCTCACCTCCACGACCAACCCACTTGGGTTGACCTACTCACTGTAATAAGGGACGTCACGGGGTGAAGCTTTTCCATGCGTTACTTGGACTCGGTCGACTCTGGGGAGTCCTGACCTTCATGACCAACCCACTCGAGTTGACCTACTCGTTGTAACGGGGGACACCGCGGGGTACTCGTCTCTATACGTTACTTGGACTCGGTCTACTTTTTGGAGAGTCCTAACTTCCATGACCAACTTAGTCGGACTGGCCTACTCAACGTAACTTTGGTCGTTATCAGCGGATCCAGTCGTTACTTGGACTCGGTCAACTCAAGGGGAGTCCTAACCTTCATGGCTTTCTTTTAAAGGGGTGTTCGCCTTCTTTTGCCAAACCCGAGAGGGTTGAGGATGCAAGGGCCGACCTCTATAGTATGGAGGCCTTCCTTGGCCGACCCCTAGAGGAGTCGAACTTGCTTGGCCGACCCCTTGGGATCGACATGGACTCTGGCGACCCCCTAAGGTCGAGGCCTCCATTTGGCCGACCCCTAGGGGATTGACATGGACTTGGCCGAGCCTCGGGGGTCAAGGCCTCCATTTGGCCAGCCCTTGGGGGATCGACATTGGCTTGGTCGACTCCTTAGGGGTTGAGGCCTTCATTTGGCCGACCCTCGGGGGGTCGACATGGACTTGGCTGACCCTTTAGGGTCGAGGCCTCCATTTGGCCAATCCCCGGGGGGTTAGCATTAGCTTGGCCAACCCCTTAGGGGTCGAGGACTCCGTTTGGCCTATCCTCGAGGGGTCGGTGTTGGCTTGGTTGACCCCTGGATGGTGTCCCAGTCTTCTCCCAGTTTCTGGGATATTTCAGCCTACAACATTACCCCGACTCTTCATTTTTGAACTTACTTTGTTGCTGGAATCTAAAAAGTAGTTTGTTGTTAAGAAGGTTCTCTTTTTTAGATACGTACCATTTTTAGTCATTTTTCAATATTTTTTCCAAGTAGGTTCTCCTTTTAGAGTTTTACCTATTTTGGGCACTTTTTCAAAAATTGCGACCAAGTAGGCTCTATTTTTACAGTGCCACCTTTTTAGTCATTCTTTTGTAGCAATTTGGCCAAGTAAGCTCCCTTTTCAGAGACTCACTACCTTTTGGTTCTTTTCGGCCAAGTAGGCTCCATTTTCAGAGACCATTATCCTTTGGCTTTTTTCAGCTGAGTAGGCTCTCTTTTCAGAAACTGAGTACCCTTTGGCTCTTTTCGGCCATGTAGGCTCCGTTTTCAGAGACTACCCTTTGCCTTTTTTCCTCTAGGTAGGCTTCTTTTTAAGAGACTGACTACCCTTTGGCTCTTTTTCGCCAAGAGGCTCATGTTTCAAAGACTCACTACCCTTTGGGTTTTTTCGGCCAAGTAGGCTTCCTTTTCAGAGACTTGCCCATTAGAGCACTCCTTCGAACTTTAGACTACCTAGGCACTTTTTACAAAAGTCTTGCCCATCTAACTACTTTCCGAAACTTTTAGGCTATTTAGGCACTTTTTACCAAAGTCTCGCCCGTCTAACCGTTTTTTGAAACTTTTAGGTTACTTAGGTAATTTTTACCAAAGTCTCATCCGTCTAACCGTTTTTCAAAATTCTTAGGCTACTTAGGCACTCTTTCTAACCTTGCCATTCGCAGATATTTCTTTACCTTTGCTCTTATGGATCCTTCATCTGATTATGAGACTGAGTCTGACCACCTTAGCCTTCTCTTTTCAAAAGAGGACTCGGCATAAGACCTTTGTAGTCGTAGGTGGCTTCCAACACTTAGACTGTGTTCTTTGGAGTACACAGCTTGCAGGGTACACTGACTTTGAATGCTCCTTTAGCTGTTGGGATCTCCTTCCCTTGCGTTTAGGACTCCACCAATGGTATGGTGGACCTTACTTCGGAAGGCTGCCTGTTTTCTTGTAGTTTTTGGATGGCAGGTCTTTATGCGCCTTGCTTCAACTTCTTAGTTCCTTCGAGAGAACTTGCGTTATACGCGCTTCTCTTGGTCATCTAGCATCGATCTATTCAAGTGAGACTTGGCCCAAACTCGTGAGGCTCAAGGTGCTGCTAAGGTCGCCTTGGCTAACTTTTAAACTTCCGCTAAGTCGGTCTAAAGTCTTGTTGCTTGAACTTACAAGGACGACTCATCTACGATCGATCGGCTTTGTCGAGAGTTTGACTTCTGCTAAAGTGAAGCTGTAGGATGCCTCACACTTAGACAATTTAGTTGAAAAGCTCTTCTGCCTTTGTAGCATTGGAGAACTTTAGCGCGGCTACTATCGGTTAGACACTAGACCTAATTAAAGAACGAGTTAGCCATGGTACCCTCTTGTCTCTCTCCAAGTCTTTTTACGCCACAACTGTAGAAAAGGTTGGTGACCCTTCTTTTTCAGCCATCGAGTTTAGTCTTCCTAGTGAACCAGTGCGGGTTGTTCATGATTCTCGCATCTTTCAAGGTGTGTCTGAGAATGACATCCTGGTTCAGGCTCTTCCAACTAGGACCGAATCGGTCCAAGCCAGACTCATTAGACCTAGTTCTAGCAAGGAAAGCACTTGATGACTTTTTTTTCTTTTTGATATATTCCTCTTCTTTATAGCTACACATTTATCTAAGTATGTAGGCTAACTTGTTACCTTTGTACTTGCAGGCCTTCATGCACTTTTGCCTCGGCTTCCCGTCACCTTTCAGAGGACTTCCGTCACACCAACTCTTCTTTGTCCACTAACTCTGATAAGGTTAACTGGGAGCTGGCACAGGCTCGAAAGCTCAGCGCATTGTCGAAGCTGCCTTAGTTGAATTTCAGACTTCTACCGAAGTGGCCCGAAGTCTTGTTGTCCGTACACGCCAAGATGACATGTCCACTATCGCTCACCTTCGCCGAGAGTTGACTTATACTAAAGCCAAGTTGAAGAACGCCTCTTACTTGGCTAACCTTGTGAAAGGCTCTCGTGCCTTCGTAATTTTTTAGAACAACGCCGGTGAGGCTACCATAGATTGAGCACTTGACCAAAATCAGAAGGGAGTTCGATATGACAAACCTCCTTCCCCTTTTTCGGTCTATTTGTTCCAACACCGCAGAAAAAGTCGCCGACCCTTCCTTACCAGCCTTCGAATCCGGACTTCCAAGTGATCCAGCCCAATCCGCTTGCTACAACTCTCACATCTTTCAAGGCGTTCCTGAAAGAAGTCAGGCCTTTCCAGCTAGGACAACTCCTGCCCAAGCCGAATTCAACGGACCAACTTCGAGTAGTCGTAGCTGTAGAGGCCTTGATGACTATCTTTTTGTTGATTTTCTATTTTGAAGCATTTTACTTTGCTAACTTTGTCTTTCCTCTAGGTTGTAATCCGGAAAATTTTGAACTTTGAATGAATAAAAGCTTTTGATTCTTTCTTTATCTTGCTTACCCGAATTTAAGTTTATGACAATATCAATATACTTAAATTAAGATAACTTTTTGAAAGAATGAGAAAATACCACTTTACTTTATTCATTAACAACTTGAATTACATTCTATTGAGCGTACTCTTTCAAGTGTTCTGCACTCTAAGGATGGAGGATCTTATTCCTGTCCATTTCCTCGAGGTAGTAGGTGCCTGGGCATGCCGTTTTGACGACCTGGTATGGTTCTTCCCAATTTGGCCTCACGACTCCACTATTGAGCTAATTAGTGTTTGGCATCACCCTCCTCAACACTAAGTCGCCAACTTCGAAGCACTTTTCCTTGACTCGAGAGTTGTATTACTTGGCAATTCGGCCTATGAACCGTGCTACCCTTATGTTGGTTGCATCCCGTCTTTCATCCAAGAGATCTAGACTCATTCGCAGTTGCTAGTCATTTTGAGTTAGGTCAAAGACTTTACGCGCGGGGATGGAAGTCCCACCTCGACTAGAATTACTGCTTTCGCCCCAAATGCTAGCGAGTAGGGGGTTTTGCTTGTTGATGTCTTGGGCGCGGTGCGGTACGCCTACAATAGTTGTAGGAGTTCTTCCACCCAAGACCTCTTCAAGCTTCTAAGCTTGGTCTTTAGGTTCTTCTTGATGATCTTGTTTACTACCTCCACCTGCCCATTGGCTTGTGGATGAGCCGGTGATGAAAAGTTGTGCTCAATCCCCAGCTCAGAGTAGAAATATTGGAAAGCTTGGTTGTCTAACTTCTTTCCATTATTAGTGATGAGGGTTCGGGGTATCCCAAACCAGTAGACTATGCACCTCCAGATGAACTCTGTCACCTTCTTTTCGGTGATAGTCGTTAGGGCCTCGGCTTCGGCTCACTTGGTGAAGTAATCCATTGCTACTACCGCGAACTTCACTTGACCTCGCCCAACTGGTAAGGGTCTTATAAGGTCTACCCCCATTGTGCTAACGACCATGGTCCCATCATGCTAGTTAGGACCTCGGGCGGCTGTCTTTGGATAGTAGCGAACTTCTGGCACTTGTCGCATGCCCGAGTATACTTCTTGGAGTCTTCGGCCATGGTTGGCCAAAAGTAGACTTACCTGACTAACTTCTTGGCTAGGAACCTCGCTCCTTCATGATTGCTACAGACGCCTTCGTGCACTTCCTACATTTCATAAGTGGCCTAGCTATGGTTTAAGCATCTAAGAAGAGGTAAAAAATACCCTCTCCTGTACAGCTTATCGCCTTCCACCACTTACTTGGAAGCTTTGAGCTTAAGTCGTCAGACATCCTTCTTGTCGTCTGACAAGTTCCTCTCTCCTAAGTATTTAGGGAAGGGGGTCATCCATGCTGCTGGCGAGATCAGGGTTGCCTCGTTCATTCCATGCTAGGCTTGCCTATGATATCTATGAGCATGGTCTTGACCACCTCGGTTTCGTAGGCAGCATCTAACTTTTCCAAAGCATCGACGTTGGCGTTTCGGGACCTAGGTAGTTGTTGGATTTGTACCTCTACAGGTGTTGTCTCTTAGACAGCCTTACCTGGCTCCTTTTCAATAGTTTTTTATTTTAGTAACTCATACAACTCCCTGTAGGACTATGTGGTAGCACTCCCTCGAGTATAACTGTTCTCCTCATACTTGCCCCACCCCCATGGAAGTGAGGAACTTCATCACCTGGTGGTAGGTTGACGTGACCGCCCTTAGCCCATGTAGTGTGGGTCTTCCCACTATTGCATGGTAGGCGAAGTTGTTGTTTACCACCAAGAAATTTACGAAGTAGAGGAATATGTTGTCCCATTCGCCAAAAGTTACCGGGAGCTCGACTGAACCTTTAGGAGTTAGAGTGCTACCACCGAATTTGACTAGGGGTGTCGAATTTGGCTTGAGTCTTTCTCTTCCCAGCTTCATGGCGTCGTAGGCCTTTAGCGATAACACATCCGCTGAACTACCTCCATCAATGAGAATTCTCTTGACACGGATGTTGGAGACGATCAGGGACACCACTAATGCGTCATTGTGCGGCTGGTGTAATGCTGCAGCCTCAACGGTAGTGAAGCCAAGTTGCTCATCCATTGCTGCCACTACTCGCACTTCTTCACCCCTAAGCATGCCTCTGGCTTGTCTCACCTTTTCTTTCAGACTTCGGTTGGTGTCCCCTCCAACCGGCCCTCCAACGATGGTTTTGATCTCTGGTGACGGTGGTGATTTCTCCGCCTCCCCTTTTCTTGCTAAGGGACTCAGACATTTTTCTATCTTCTTCCATGTACTTGTCCAGTCGTCCTCTTCGAATGAGGGACTCTATGGACTTCTTTAGATCGTAACAGTCCGAGGTAGCATGGTCGTGATCCCTATGAAATAGGCAGTACTTGCCTTTATTTCTCTTGTTGGATCCCGCCTTAATTCGGCTTGGCCACTTTAGCTCCCCTTATCTTGAATCTCCTTCAAGATATGCTCTATGGGAACCGCCGTTGGAGTGTACTTTTCAAACCGGCTAGGTGGTACCCCATTTTTTCGGTCTTCTCTTTTTTCACTGAGCATTCTTCCGCCCTTCACTTTCGCGACTCCTTATTGTGAGACTCGCGGCGACTAGTCGACTTCTCATCCTCCGGGATGGAGTGCCTTCCTTCAGTGCCTCCTCGGGAGTTGACCAGCTCCCCTGCACTCATGTACTTTTACGCTCTAGTTAGCAGCTCGACATAAGTGAGTGGAGCCTTCTTCCTCAGCGACCATAGAAAATTTTCATCTCTACTTCCGGCTACGACCACTGCAAGAGCCATACTATCGGTGTAACCTTCGACTTGCAGCACCTCGTTGTTGAAGTGTGCTATGGACTCCCGAAGGATCTCTTGGCTTCTTTGCCTCATGGTCAGTAGATGGGTGAGCGACTTTTTCTAATCTCGCCCACCCAGGAATTAGGTGACAAAGGCTCTGGCAAGCTCTCTGAATGAGGCAATTCACTTCCGCTTGAGCTGCCTGAACCATCTTCGAGCCGGTCTCGTGAGCATAAACGAAAACGCTCTACACTTGATTGCGTCTCAAACTCCATGGAGTTCCATCCATGCCCGATAGGAATCTAAGTACTCTACAGGATCTTTAGATCGATTATACTATTTAACCGTCGGGAGCTTAAACTTCGCTGGGATGGACTCTTCCATGATTTCATCAATGAAAGAAGGGTCGGCGTGGTCAACCAGGCTTTCCAAGTCCAGTCCGTCTTGGTCTTACGCCTTCTTCATGCTTCCCAACTGTCTTGGAGAAGGGGAAGCTGAGCTAACCAAGGTTGATCCTCGGCTTCACCGTGCCCCGCCTCTCTTTGGTGTTGGTTGAGTACATCCCTGAGATCCGCTCCCAAGTATGATCTCGTCGTCTGGGCACTTAGAACTCTTGAAGGATGTTGGTTGGATGACCCTCCCGTGGTACTCCATGGCTGGCTACTTCTGATTGACTGCATCCGGGAAGACTTCTCAGCTCTAGAACCAATTCTCTAGTGAACCGAGTGAACCCTCCTCCAATCATTACCATCTAGTCAAAGTTGTTTGACCAATCTTTGGTGTCATAAATGAGCCTTTCTCGGAGCCTCTATGGCTGAGGCTTTCCTTTTGGCAGGGTCCCAAACCAACACCGCTGACTTCTCCGCCGCAGCCTTTTCTTGGTAGGTTGCCGCCTTGCCCCCTCCTGTGGTGCTTATTGGTTTCCAACAACGGTTGTCTGAGCTGGAGGAGGTTGTTGTAGCTACTCAACTAGGCGACTGAAACTCTCCGCCATTCCTTGCACTTGTTCCTTTAAAGCTGCAAGCTTCTGATCCGCATACTACGGTTCTTGCCTTGTTACCGCATCCTCAGGATCCGGGTGGTTCTCGACATGAACATTTTCATGTCCTCTAGAGGAAATTCTCCTCGGAGAGTGCTCAACGTCCGACTCTCTTTCGACACCGTGGTGGTGGTCATTTTAAATGTTAGACATTTTTGCAGAAAAATGTTTAAGAATTTAGCTTCTCTAGTAGAACACTCTCTCATTCCCAAAGACGCCGCCAACTGTTGATGTCGAAAAATGGTCAATAGATATCCACAGTACGATTTGTATTACCAAGGACGAAAAGCATGCAAAAAAGAACACTCTAGGACACACTTGTGTGGTGTGAGCCACAAGGCCTCCGATGCCTAAGTCAGTAGGAGATTTAGGAGAATAATTTAGATGACTTTTAGAACTAAGAATGACACAAGAATACTTAACATAGTTTAGCTTAAGATGTGCCTCCCTTGAAATGGAGAATGACTTGACTTCTTATAGCAGTCGGTTACGTAACCGCTTCAGCTCACTTGTGGGCGGCTTAATGGCCACCTGTTGGAAACGTCAGTCATTAAGCCGGGTATGAATACCGACATAACTCTTGATCATTACCCTTTGAAGGTGTAACGGCTTTGACTCGAGAGTTACTTGGACTCGGTTAACGTTAGCAGGTCGTCACCTTTATGGGCGACCCCTTAGGGGTGCAGCCCTCTCGTTGTAACGCTAGGACGCTACAGGTGTGCAACGACCTCAAACGCTACTTGAAATTGGTCGACTTATCCACAGGAAAGTCCTAACCTCCACGACCGACCCATTCAGGTCGGCCTACTCGACCGTCATTCTCAGAGGTTAGCTTTGGACTCGGTCAACCTTTACAGGTCCTCACCTCCACGACTAATCCACTGGGATTTACCTACTCGTTGTAACTGGGGACGCTGCAGGGTGCAGCGTCTCCATTTGTTACTTAGACTCAGTCGACTCCTAGAAGAGAGTCCTAACCTCCACGACCAACCCACTTTGTCTGGCCTACTCATTGTAACCTTAGGATGCGGCCAGGTGTAGCGTCCTTAAATGTTACTTGGACTTGGTAGACTTATCCACAGGAGAGTCCTAACCTGTATGACCAACCCACTCGTATTGGCCTCCTTTTTTTAACTAAGGACGCCACAAGGCGCTGCGTCTCCATGTGTTACTTGGACTCGGTCGACTCTGTGGGAGTCCTGACCTCCACGACCAATCCACTCAGGTTAACCTACTCGTTGTAACGGGGGATGCCGCGGGGTGCAACGTTTCCATATGTTACTTGGACTCGGTCCACTCTTCGGAGAGTCCCGACCTCCACGACCAACCCACTCGAGCTGGCCTTCTCGACATAACTCTTGGCCGTTATTAGCAGATCCAGTTATTACTTTGACTCGCTCGACTCTAGGGGAGTCCTAACCTCCACGGCTTTCTCCTAAGGGGTGGTCACCTTTTTTTGCCGGACCGGGGAGGGTCGAGGCTGCAAGGGCCGACCCCTAAAGGGTCGAGGCCTTCCTTGGCCAACCCCCGGGGGATCGGCATGGACTTGGCAGACCCCCTGGGGGTTGTGGCCTCTATTTGGCCGATTCCTGGGGGTCGACCTTGGCTTGGCCGACCTTGAGGGGTCGAGGCCTCCATTTGGCCGACCCTTGGAGGGGTCGGCATTGGTTTGGTTGACTCTCGGGGCGTCGACATGGACTTGGCCGATCCTGGGAGTCGAGGACCTTATTTGGCCAACCCCCGGGGGGTTGGTGTTTGCTTGGTTGAACTTCAGATGGGGTCCCAGTTTTATCCGAGTATTCTGGAATATTTTAGCCTACAACATTTAGCAAAGATAAAATCAGCAAGAGTGGGTTTATGATCTAACAAACAATAATTACATGTGGAAGGAACTAAACTAGAAACTGATAAAAAAAAAAGGGTCTACCGAAGTACCTATCATGTTGCACATAGGCAGCAACCTTGTTTGTCTTATTTTTAATCCATGTGTAAAGATCGCCTGAGAATCTCAAGTCAATAAGCGAACACTCACTGATGATGTCCTTGAAATCTTTCATACATGACCTATTTCTAGAAGACCTCAACTGTTGTTCTTCTTTGAGAAAGAGCTTCATTGAAATTCTCCCCAATGATCAAAGGCAAACAAGACCCTTTACTCAACCTCCTCGACTTCAAAAACCTTTTGTATACAACAACATTGTGGATTCCCATAGAACCCTATATTAACCTCAACCTTTGACTTTGTTCACTTACTTTCACATTTATATTCTATGAAGCCCAGACACGGACATAGGATACAGATACAGATATGACACGGCACGACATGCCATTTTCTAAAAAATTAAGACACAGATACACGTTGAAGATACGTTAATTTTTTTAGTAAATATGTAAAATTTAGCATGAACTACTAAATGTACTATATAGTATAGTCTATAATAAAATACATATAATATAAAGTTAATTACAATGGATGTCGTTTAGGCATGTCGCGTGAAAGTGGCGGAAAATGAGTATTTTAGAAGATGAAGATGTTTCTTTTCATGAAGAAGAGTGAAAGCTTGTGGGTTTTTTGTGATGAATGAGAGATGATTTCTTTCGTTTTTCTTTTACCTTTTATTATTTATTGACTATAACATTAATTATTTTGAGTTTAAGATTTTAACATTTGGGCTCGAAGACCACATATGTTTACAAGATGTGTCAAACGTGTGTCCGAAGTGTGTCTGGATATTAAAAAATAATAAAAAATTAGGATATGTAAAATGGCGTGTCGAACACGTGTCCGAAAAGTGTCTAGAAAAATGTGAGTTCAATACGTATCGGACACGGATTTTTGCCATATTTTGAAGTGTTTGTGCTTAATAGTCTATATTCCCCTAGAAAAAGGAACAGACCCTTATATTTAAGAAAGATTTTAAGAAAAGCATCAGCATCAGGGTTCCGCTAAACCCAATAGTTGGCACATTGAAAAAATTATCTGGGGACAAACTCTACAACAGTGGCTTTGGATCGATCCTAACAAATTAGTTACAATATATTCTCAATAGAAATGCTCGAAATAATGCTAGCAATTTGAATTATATAAAAAACGTGTATTAATATGTGTTGGCTGGCCCGACAAGGGCTGTGACTAGAGGAGAGGGGCTAAAGTAAGCCGGGGATTTAAAAAAAAATCTCAACTACATCTCTGATTATAATTAATTCACTATAATGTTGGAATAAATGAATATTAAGTTGGATGTATGACAAAACCCACCAACATTTTAATATTCAGAAAAAAATTACACTGCCTTAACTATATATATATATATATATATATATATATATATGACTTTAAGCCAAGTGATCAATAATTAATTTATTTAATAAAGCACCGTATCAACTTTATTCTTTTCCTACATCATTAGGGTATTCGAATGAGTAATATAAAAATGTTTATTTTAATTGATTAGATATGAGAGATTATGTTAAGTGATTTTGAAAGAAAAATCGTATAAATAAGTCGTTAAAACCTCATTTTTGATAGCTGTATAAAAACTCTAAACTGACACCAAACTTGGTATTCTTGCTTTTTCTTTTTTCAAATAGTCTTACACAATGTATATATATGAAATTCTACTGTTTGAGTTTCAAGGATTGTGCAATCAGTTGAAAACTTGAATTCTGAAGGTATATTTCCTTTAGATTTTAGATTCGAAATTTATTTGCGACATTAATTTGTAGTTTGCATTTCTTTGATGTCATAACGTGATTATCTATTCTCAAAAAAAAAAAAAAAAAAAATTCAAAGCCTTAATTGTTTGATTATATTTTTACTTAATTATTACACAATTTATGTCATGGATTTTGTTTTTTTCTAAAACACTACTTTGTTCTCTACGGCATATGTTTGGTTATGGTGGTTGATACATCAAAATCAGATATAAAACCATAAAATTAATGTCAAAGTATAAACGTTAGATATAAATATTAAATTGTATGTTTTTGTATCATATTTGAATTTAAATTGAAGTTTAGGGTATTTCGACAACTTTGTCTCACTTTTTGCATAATAAACAAATATAATAAAAGAAAAATGGTCCAAGCTGGGTTAAGATAATATTTGACCCTTATAGATCAAGCTTTTATGTAATTTATTTAATGTGATTTGTTAATAACGTCGTGTTAGGTGAAATATTTTAAAAATCAATAAGGAGTTTAATGTCCTAAAGAAACACAATGGAAACAAAAATGTCTACTTTGCATGTGGTATTTGTGTCAGGCCTGTATATGAAATTCCAAAAAAATTGTGTTGGAGAATAAATGGAACATGTACGATTAAACAATTTCATTAATTGCAATTTGGCCCACTTTCAACGGGTGAAAAGAAAATACAGCTTTTGTGTCAGACAATTTTGGGAACCTACGATTCAAATTTAATATGTGATTTTTCATATTACCTAAGTTTGTTTTTGATAAAAATGAATGGGTTAACTATCACCTCACAAGTTACTCGTTTTTATTTGATAATAAATAATTATTTTTTATTATTTCTCAAATATTCTACCAAATAATTCAATCAAATTTTGTGTTATAGTTTAAAATATCCTAAAGTACCTGAACAAGCCCAAAACCCATTGAGATTGATCAAGGGAGGCCACAACTCCCCGTGGGTCAGCCAAAGAAGGCCGAGACCCCCCGAGGATCGGCCAAGGGAGGCCACAACCACCAGGGGGTCGGCTAAAGAAGGCAGAGATCCTCTAGGGGCCAGTCAAGGGAGACCACAAAACCTAGGGGTCACCCAAGGGAGGCCACAACCCTTAGAAGGTCGGTTAAGCCTATTTCGCGCACCGAGGATTGCCCAAAGGAGGCCGAGAGCCCCTGACCGAGGGTAGGCTATGGCCCCCTTAGAGCTCGACCAAGGCCAATCTGGCCCTCCCGAGGATTGAAAAGAGTAGGTTTGGGGGGGGGGGGGGGGGGGGAGGGGGGGGGGGGGGGGGGGGGGGGGGGGGGGGGGGGGGGGGGGGGGGGGGGGGGGG
>JBBMEG010000004.1:4158450-4174742 GCA_037832605.1 Cyclanthera cordifolia
ATCCTGAATTTCATTTCATTTATGTAAGATGGTCACACTAATTTCTGTCTGATTACACCAGGAAACAGTCAAAACTTTGGTGATTAGATTTTGGGATTGCGGAGAGGAAATGAGAGAAAGTGGAGGAAGAAGAGAAAATTGAGTGATTTAATGATATGAAGTACTTGTTTAGAGATCGGTGTTTTGGAGAGAAAATGTTACAAAAATCTTTTTAAGGGATTTGTGTTCAAGAGAGAAATTTTTTTTATTTTAGATGAAATTCGATATAAAGTTTAATGAGATGTTGGAGAAAGTTGTGGAAGAGTTGCGGAGGGCTTGGGATGTACTAAAAACAAACTAAAAGTTCTAACTCTCTTTTTTCTCTCCAAATCCAATCTCTAGAATTTGTGGTTTATATGAATCTGATTTGTGGTTTCTGCAGCAGTGAGCACTGAGATTGTGTAGGGTAATGCTGTTATTGCTGCTAGAAAAGAGAAACAAAAGTAGCCATGTTAAAGAGATTAGACCCAGCTTGAAATGGACAGTTCTTGCTTTGGTTGCTTGTAGGTTCTACTTTTTAGGAGTGCTCTCTAATGGAACCCACCCTCCAATATTGCAGCAATCAATTGAGCAGCAGACCTCTATGATTTGAGTGGAGTTTAAATTAGTTCTTGATTGTTTGACACAAAGGCTGCATTCAGAAAGCTGAGCTCAATTTTTCATTGGACCAAAAAATAAACAGGTAATCATAAAATATCCAGGTTTGTTTGTTCTGAAAAATATGTTTAGTTCATTGTTTATGTCAGTTGTTCTCATTCCGTTAGAGTATGTTTGGGAAAAGAAGAATAAGAATGATTATGAGAGGAATGAAAATTAAGGAGAAAATGAAGAAGAAAATGATTATTTGTGTTTGAGGGGAAGAAAGTATTATGGGTAGAATGATTATTTGTGTTTGAGGTGAAGAGAATGATAACGAGAAAAATAAAATAATGGGTATGATTTGAGTGAAAAATAGTTATTGGGAAAATAAAATGTTGTTATGAGATGAATAGAAAGTAGTTGAGAGGAAAATAAAAAAAAGTGATTTTTGAGAAACATGATTATGGGGTAATGATTCTCGGTGGCCCAAATATCGAGAATGATTCTCTTTCTTATTTTCTCTCTTTAATTATATTGGTCAAAACACCTGTTTAATCTCTCTTTTACTTTTTACCAATCTCCATTTTTGTAGGGGTTATTGAAGTTGTACTTGATTAACAAGTATACCTGTGTATGGATAGTAGTTTTAAATACACTGTTACCGAGACTATTGCTCTATTGCTCTGGGTCCTTTTGAAACAGTTTGTTGAAAATTGAAGCAAGGAAATCTTTTGAAAACAATATTTCAAATAACCTCCAAAAAACTGTGTCACATTTGACTTAAGGGTAAGCTTGGGGTAATGGGATGAGATAGAAAGTAAATAGTAGGTTCCTTCCTATCGTTTTCAATTACTATCTTCTTTTTTTTTTTATCTCTTCCTCCTCATTTTATTCCCTTTTTGTCGTAGCCATACATGCTTTTTAGAGAATGAGATTTTTTGTTTGATAATTCTTAAGTCAGCAAATCACATGGGAAGCATGTTTGGCTACAACGAAAAGGGAACGGAAGGGAGAGAAGGAAAATGTAAGGAAGGAATAAATAAAGAAAAGTAAGAATAAATTAGTTATTGATGGTTCATCGTAATCCTGCGAGCTAAACAATAGAAAGAGATTCCTTCCCTTTTCATCTTTTCTCATCTCTTTTCACCACTCCACACGCCTCAAATAAGAAGGCTCAAAGAATCAAAAGCCGTAAGACTATACTTTGAGGACAAAAATGTTAGATCATAATTTTTGTAAAATAGATGCAAATGACCATTAGAGTGTGTTTGTAGAAAAAATGGGAGTGGAGAAGTTAACTGATGTTAAATACTTATTTGAAGATTGATGTTAAGAGCGGTTAAATAATTAATTACTTGTTTGATATTTGTGTTAATAGTGATTGAATGATACATTTGATAGATGGAGTGGTCTAATAGAGAATTTGATGATTGATTATTTGTGATTGTTTACTGTCAACTAAAAACTGAGTGTTTTTTTAAGAATAATGGTTTATCACTCCTTTTTAGAGTTTTTGCAATCACATTAGTTATTATAATAGTGAGACTGTACATAAATTACAGGTTGAGTTTGAACTTTTAAATTTATGCCTGAGTAATAGAGGTTCTCAAGGGTTTTTTTTTTTTTTTCTTTTTTGGGAAACAATGTTTTTAGATTTCAATGTACATTCTAGCCAACTTGTGTGCATCTAGAATATTCTTATCCGAGACCCTGACTAACTCAAAAAAGTTAATTAATAGCAATCTTATCTAATCTCCATAAATTGAATTGACTTAATAGATTTTAACTATGTTTAACAGAAAAAAAATAAATGATTATCAAACAGGATCTAACTTATTAAATCTTGATTTTTTTAAAGTAAATAAATAAGTGTAGAGTAGTAGCCAGATTTGCTTTGGACAACTCAATCAACCTAAAGGTGATTGATTTTTGGATTGAGGAGATGAGAGCACAGGAGAGGAAGTAGACGAGATAGAGTGATTTGTTAATATGAAATACTTGTTTGAAAATTGATATTTTAGAGATGAGATTGCATGAATTCTTTTGAAATGGGGATTTGGGTTTTAGGTAAACTCTAGTTTTGGGGGGTTTTTTTTTTATCAGAAGTTGTCTGGATTAATGGGGCAGGCTGCCCCCAATGCAGCGCCAGCGCAATGTGCAATTTTTTTTTTTTTTTACTTTCCTTTTTCCCTCTTATTTATTCAAATATATTTACAATTTTTTTTAAAAAAAAAAAATTCATAAATGTCACATCATATCACATCCCAAACACTTTTCATAACTCCTCCATAAACACCCTACTAAACCCTTCAAACAAACAAAAATTAATAACACATCTTCTAAACACTCTACTAAAACTTTCAAACAAACGAGCACTTACTAAACACTCAAAATAACTCCTCCATAAAATCTCTAACAAATACCCCTTTGTGATTTGTGTTTAAAAAAGAATATGTTTATTTTAGATACAATTTGATTTAAAATTTGATGAGATGTTGGAGAAAAGTTGATAAGCACTTTATAAAATTTCATTATCTAAAGAATTGTAACATCCAATAATGTAATTCAACGACATCAATGAACATGAGATCATGAGTTCAAATCCTTCTATTTTTCAAAAAAAAAAAAAAAAAAATCAATCTCAAACAATGCCTATAGAAGCTTAAACCTGAAGCTATGAGTTTTGCTAACAAAATTGATGATTCAACCACTCAAACAACAACAGGTCACTATATTCATTACACCCATAATTGCCATTTAGATATACAGATCTATCAAACATATGATGACAATTTGTAAATTATAATGAGTTCTTTTGGTTCATCAATGATTCCACCATAGTTGGAATTACCCATTCAATTCTTTCTTAACTAAAAAAAAAAAAACTTTTAAATCAATAAAATTGCCAAATTATTCAAAATCCTTTCATTAAAAAAAAAAAAAACTAATTTATTTGAATTAAGAAATATGAGAATCTACCAAGGGTAGGTGGTGGCTCATTAGAAATAATAAAATAAAGTCACTACAACCTTCATTACTTAACTTGAGGGTATCATAGCATATTACCATTACAAAATTGTAGGCTTTAAATCAAAGTGTGATTTATAAAGATTTCTTTTGTTTTTTTATATTAATTAATTAATATGGTTTAATTAACAATTAATTTAGAAATGCAAAGAAATTAGATATGAAGTATATATATTGAGATTATGATTAGTAGTAATTTTAAGTGACAAGAATATAATCTTATCTTCAATTCAATTCTTGTTGTCCCCACCAAGCTACTATTTAGAAAGAGTAAAAAGATCAGAATGTTTTATTCTTTACATCTTTCAATTCTTTTGAAGCAACCAACAAACTAATTCAAAAATTATTGAAGACAAAACCCAATTGTGTTCTTTATTTGTTTGTTTGGAAATTAATGTGGTTTTGAAAAAAAAAAAATAATAAATAAATAAATAAATTCAACTATTTAGTTGTTAAATTTTTTTTAAAAAATATTTAAATCCAACAAATGTAAATAATATCTTAATGGTAACGATGTGTGTTAATGAATCAAAAGTTCATAAGTTTGATCTTTATCTTTATTTTGTTGTTGAACTAATAAAATAGAGTATATATAGCAAAGGCGTGTTTGGATTGGTGGGATTGGATGAGAAGAGAAGGAAACGAAAGAAATCTATTATTTTCTCATCGATGTTCATATCTCGTCTATTAATCACTAATTTTATTTTATTTTTTTTCTTTTTTTTATCATTTTCTTTTTTTCCTTTTTATCGTAACCAAACATGCTCTACTTCTTGAATCGAGGTAGACAGGTTAGTATTGAAGTCAAATGTAATAAACCTCAATAAATAATGAAATTAACCATTTAAATGCACTTGGGCTCAATCACTTTCAATGGATTATGAACCACTCAATAAACAACTTTAACAAAACACCAAAGGGGAAAGGGAAAACTTTCACTTCTCTTTCTCTCTTTTTTTTCTTTTTTTTTTGAAAACAACTTTAACTTCTCTTAATCAAGTACTCTAGAAATCATAATCTAATGCCCCATTTAAGAGTTAAGTTGCACTAATTAATTAATTCATTCATATACTTTTTATTTTAGTTTTTTTTTTATTCAGAATATTAAAAAAAATGCAATTATTTGAGCTATTGTATGTGTATCTAGAGATGTACACGACTAGGGTGGGGACGGGACGGGGCATGAAATTCTTCAAGAAATGTAGCGTGAATTACCTGTGGGGAATGCATGGTCAATTCCCACACTTACCATATTTATTTATTTATTTATTTATTATTTTCAAATTTTTACAAATTTTTCAATCTTAAATCACTTTGTTATATTTAATTAATTTTTTTAATAGTTAAAATAAATGTTAAAAAAAAAATATCAATAGAAATAAAAATTTCTAAAAGTGTATATATATAAATACATTAAATAAAACAAAAATAATATAATATATAAATAGAATAGGAAATCGGGATACGGAGAATAATATTTCCGTACCATTTTCGTATGTTTAACTCGCGGTAAATTTTTCATTCTCATCTACTCTCCCAATCACAATCTAATTAGAAATTCATTATCCCATTAGAGGTGAATCTCGAAAATGAAATCTCATTCTATAATGTTTGTTTATTAAGAAAATCTGTACAAAATTAAATCTTTTAATGGATGGTTACTAAAAAAATTAAAAGCCTCTTGATTACTTTGATCAACCTACAGTCCATATTAAAAAAAAAGTAATAAATAAATAAAATAAATAAAATATTTGAATTATTACTTTCAAAAATAATTGATTTTAAAACAGAATAGCGTATTAACAAATGAAGGAATACAGTAACCGACAGTGGCGTTTTGATTTCATTGTTGGAAGGTAATTCAATTTAAGACACAAATTCGATCTTGAAAATCAATATTTGTAATAAAAAAATAATAATTTATTATCTCTAAACACTCTCATCGTCTTTGGTTGGATACACTATAGTTGATTGTTTCAAACCAAATATCATTCTTTATAATAATTTTTTTTTTTTTTTTTTTTTTTTGAGATAGCTATTTTACACAACATTCCTTATAATAGTTAAGTGTAGTTAAAACATTTATGTCAAAAAATAATAATAATAAATAAAACAAGGTGTGAAACTTTGGTAAATTAATTAAAATTTATGAACACTTCTTCCACTTGTAATTCTTTTTATTGTATAATAAATCTAAAACATGTTCAAGTTTTGAAAAACATAATTTTTAATAATTTTACCTTCTTTAGAAATATTCAAAGACTTGTTATGCAGGGAAATTTAAAAAAAAAAAAAAAAAAGAAAAAAAAAGAAATCCACTTTTTAAAAATAAATGTGACAAGAAAATCAAACAAGGAATAAAAGTGTTATGAAAATGTTTGTATATACTTTTCACTAATTAAGGGTTACCAAATAATAATGGTTGAGGGTAGGTTTTAGAAATATTCAACAATATGCTAAATTTATATATACAAAACCAAACACACTCCAACATAAAATTAAATTAAATTAGAGGGCCAACCTTTGATGGGACCAAACACCAATTTCTTTTTGTCTCCTTCCCATCTTTACATGTGTACTTTTGTTTGGGGATATGTTTTTGGGTGTGTTTGGTTCAACTCGCGAGTTGGTGTTAGAGTTCTTCCCGTCTCAAATATAATAAGATTAATTCGTAACGTTATGTTGATCCTTTAGATTATTCTTGATCATCGACTGTATTGCCGGTAGTCAATTTTTGTCACAGTTATGGATTGGAATCAATTTATTTATAAGATTCGGTTATCTTTTGTGTTTAGACCTCATTTGTTGGAGTTGGGTTTGTATACTTTTTTATTATTATTATTTTTAATGAATGGATTTTTTATTTCAAAAATAAAAAATAAAATACCTTGTCTCAATATGAATTTTCTTTTTAAGTTAAGATATCATTTTTGTCTATTTTATTTTAACGATAAATTTTAAATATTTTATTTTAAAATCTATCCGTTGAAAATATAATATGAACGGTTAGTGATATTTCACTTTTTTGAACGATACAGTGTTAATTTTTAGAGACGTTTAATTCTGTTAAAGATGTAGTGTGAGATAGACTATCCTTTAAGTGTGCATAATGAAATGTTAGTAATATTTCACTCATTTTAAGACGGAACATGAGTTGTTAGCGATATTTCATTTTTTTTTTTTTTAATATAATGTAAGTTGTTGGTATAAAAAAATATATCTTAAAGCTAATTTTCATTATAAATTTGAAATTGATTCAATAATTATTACCGACATATAAACATGTTTCTAAATTCATAGGAGAAGAAATTAAATTTTATATAAAAGTTACAAAATCTTACATTAATCAATGATAAACTTTTTGTAAAAGTTTTAGATGCATCTTATATAACTTAATAATTATTAAATTATGAGTTCAATTTTTTTTTTTTAATATTGTTGAATAGAAAAAATTGTCATATGATTTTTATAGTTATTTTGTTTAAATTAATAGGAATATAACTTAATTAACATAAATATTTTTTTTTTTTTAATTCAACTATAAATTATGTACTTACAACTAAAAGACATAAATACAGTTTCACTATTATTGAACTAATATATTATTTTGAAAAGTTATTGAATAAGTTTTTAAATATGTAGAAAAAAAAAGACTTACAGCATGTGAGTCTATAATGCAACTTATATTATGAAATTTTATAGTGTCCTCATACTAGATCACAAGAATAATATATGTAAATATATTAATTGACAATTTAGTATATTGTATATGAGGTACATAAACTATATGATTTTTGTAACAAAAAAAAAAAAAACTATACGATTATTAATATATGCAATTAATTAACAATGAATATTTATGAGATAAGTACTGACGTATATTATTGACGCAATATTGCATGCATACAAAGTCACACATCGCTAAGTTAGAGGAAAGAACTTGGGTCTATAAGGGAGGGACAACTCCTCCATTGATATTGATGACCAAAAACAAATTCTTTGATTGCTTCAGCTGCAGCTATAAATTCAAGTTTAGTTGACTTTTTAATTTCTTCAAATCATATATGTCTTTCCCAGCTAGAAGCATGTCATCTACATAATAAGGTAATAGGTACACAAAATGTCATTCCTCTGTTCTTTTAAAATAGACACGTGCATCATACTGACTTATGTTGAAACCAATACTGAGAATGAAGTCATCAAACCTTTTGTACCACCACCTAGGGGGTGTTTGTTTGGAAATTTTTGAGTGTTTAGAAATGAGGAGTTAGTTTGAGGAGTTAGAGATTTTATGTGTTTGTAAAAGCTTGTTTGTTAAATGATTTTGGTAGAGCGTTTGTAATGAAATTCTTGTTTGTTAGATGATTTTAGAAAGAGGTTTATAAATGTGGTTATTTGTTTTTATGGTGTTTTTGGTGTGATTTTCGAGGTAAGTGCTTGTTTGTTTGATGGTTTTAGAAAGAGGCCCAATTTGAGTGTTTACTTGGAGCACTTAGGCCCAGTTTTCCAAATACTTAATGGGCTTGCAACAAACCCTTTAACAAACAGGTTTTCGTAAAACCCAAAATCTAGATTTACCCTAAACCCATTTACTAACAGCTTTGTTTTAGCCCATACAAGGATCTATTTAGTTTACACACAAGGGATTTTTTACTTTTCTCTAGGAATTCCTTCTAGTTGATCCATGTATAGGTCTTCTTATAGATTACCATGAAGAAATGAAGTGGTTACATTCATCTGTTCTAGCTCTAGGTCTTCACATCTCTACTTACTAAGCATCTGTTTTCTGTGAAGTCCCAAAGTTTAAAGCATTTTGTTCCTTCGGAAAAACCTAAGAACATGCATTTCACAGCTCTAGGTTCCAGTTTTCCCTGTCTTCTATGAGTGTGTGTAGTGCAGCCAAAACTTTTAGATTAGACAGATTATGAGGTACCTTAGACCACATCTCTAATAGAGTTTTAAAGTCTAGAGCAGTGCTTAGACTTCTGTTGATGATAACACAGCTGTAACAGCTGCCTCTGCCAAAAATGCTTCGGCAACTTATGCTTCTGATATCATACATCTCTATTTTCTAGTATTGTTCTATCCGTTCTTTCAGCAACTTCATTCTGTTGGGGAGTGTATGGAACTGTCCTGAGTCTAGTTATTCTCAGCTTAGAACAGTATGTCATGAATTCATTGCTTAAGAATTCTAGCCCATTATCCGTCCTAATATACTTCGCCATTTTAGATGTTTGAAGTCCAACCTTAGTCTTCCATTCAACAAATTTTGAAAGCGTTTGATTTTTAGACTGTAGAAAGTAAATCCATACTTTTCTAGAGTAGTCATCAATCAAAGATAAGAAGTACCTTGCATCATTCCCAGAAGATGTCTGAGCTGGTCCCCAAAGATCAGCATGAACATAGTCCAGTATCTCTTTGGTATGATGTTCTCCTTTAGAAGATTTGAACTTCTTTGCTTTGCCAAAAACACAATGTTCACATAATCTCAACCTTTTGGTTCCTCTATTTGTTATCAACCCTTGCTTTGTCATTTTTGTTAGGCCATGTTCAATAATATGTGACAGCCTTATGTGCCAAAGTTCCAAGTCTTCAACTTTTGAGGATTGTGCAATAAAAGCGTAACATGGCACTGTTACATCTTTTAAGTAGTACAAGCCATTGTGCTTTTTTCCACATATGACTTCCCTACCTTTCTTTAGGATTTGTAGACTTTCACCATTTCTAATGAAAGTGCATCTCTGTTCATCTAGCATTCCAAGAGAAATTAAATTTCTCCTTATTTCAAGTACATTTCTCACCTTCTTCAATAGTGCTTCTTTGTCTGGAGTTTTAGTACTACTGAGCCAATTCCAATCACTTTGCATGTGTGATTGTCTTCCATATAAACTAAATCTCACTTTCATGATTTATAATCCATAAACCATCTTTGTTTGAGGTCATATGATAGGTACATCCTGAGTCCAAAACTCAGTCTTCCTTACTGTCAGATTTCTCTTCCATGGGTTGAGTCTTATCAATAACTAACACCTCAACATAGTTTGGTCCTCCTTCTCCAATTGTTACTTCAGTTTTGTTATGCTCATTAAAAGAGTTTACCTTATTCTTAAAATCCCTCTAATAGTAGGAATTCTTCTTAAAGTAGTTTTTCTTGTAAGAATCATTCTTAGAGTTCTTCTTCTAGTCGATCATCCATTTTCTTTGGACAATCCTTTTTAAAATGGCCCTGACATAGAAAGCGCTTTAGAACTTTCCTATCCTTGGAACTTTTGTAAGAATCTCTTCCAAACTTCTGCCTCTTTGAATAATTCTTGTCTTATGAGTATAACAGTTCTACTTCTCTAGAGGTCTTAGTTTCTGTTTTGATTTCTAGTTCCATACATTTCAGGGCATTTATTACAGTATCTAAGTTGACATTATCTTTCTCATATTTCATAGCAATTTTAACATCTTTACAAGTATCATGGATAGCATTTATAGAATAGCTGCCTCACTCTCGGTGCTTAATTTTTTCCCGAATTATTTAACTCAGAAGTGAGCTTCTTGAACTCATCTAGATTCTCAGTTAGACTTTTAGATGAATCCATTTTGAATGAAAAAGGTCGTTCCCTTACATATAGTTTGTTAGGTAAATATTTCTTATCAAAGAGAGAGTGAAACTTAAGACATACCTTGTAAATTGATTCTTCATCCATGACTTGCCAGCAAATATAGTCGATTCAACATTATAGTTGTTGTTGCAATATCTTCCATTTCCTTCTTGCTTTCTTCTGTGATTGAAGATGACTCATTCGAAGGTGCTTCAATGGCTTTTCCAGCCTTTTGGGCTATTAGGATTATCTTAATCTTCTTTGCCCAAAGAGTAAAATCTCTTGTACCATTGAACTTGTCGATTTCATATTTAATTGAGGTTGCCATTGTTCCTTCTTCTTCTGTAATCACAGTTCTTTTCTAAAAAAATTGTTCAAGCATCTCTTTTCTTGATTGCTTACTCCCTTGTTCTGGAAGTTTTGCAGATCTCTACTTTACGAATGAAGCTCTGAACTTTTTAGCTTTGCCAAAAGCACATTGTTCACAGAATCTCAACCTTTTGGTTCCTCTGTTTGTTATCAACCATTGCTTTATCAGTTCTGTTAGGCCTTGTTCACTAATATGCAACAGCCTTCTGTGCCAAAGTTCCAAGTCTTCAACTTTTGAGGACTATGCCCCAAACATAACCATGTCGGTAGATCGCCCGGTAAAGGACAAAGACTTTGGAGCCCCGAGATGAAAATTTGTAGTAGCTTTACTAGGTTGGTGGTGTACTCTCAGGGGAGAGGAAGTTGGCAGTGTACTCTCGGGAAGAGAGGAGTTTGATCTGGATGTGAGCTAGACAAATTGACTAGCGGTGTACTCTCGGGAGGGGAGGAGTTAGTCGGTTATAATAGTCGAAAAATTGTTGGGAAGTAAACAAAGTATCACACAGTGGTTAGAAGAGGGGAAAGTCAGAGTATATAAGTGATGACAAACATCTCAATTGATATGAGACCTTTTTGGGGGAAACCAAAGACAAAGTCATGTGGCCGGTGTATGCCCAAAGTGGACAATATCATATCAATGTGGAGATTCGAGTAGGGTTGTCATCCTCATCAAGTGTTATCAGAGCCAAGCTCTTGACTTAGCAATGTGGGTGAAGAACTCCCGATGTAGAACTAAGAGGACCGATTTAGGTGTACTTTGTTCGAGGGGAGGCCTTCTGACATAAACATAATACAAGTCTCGAATGGTTCGAGGTGTACTTTGTTAGAGGGGAGGATTGTTGCAATATTGCATGCAAACAAAGTCTCACATTGCTAAGTTAGGAGAAATAGATTGGGTATATAAGTGATGAACAAAGTCATAAGGGGCGATTCTCAAGGTGGACAATACCATATAAAATAATCTAAAATTTTAATTCGTAAAATATGTCACATTATTTAAAAAGAAATTTTTATCAATAAAAAAATTAACCTATTTTGTTGTTATATATATATATATATATATATATATATATATATATATATATTAATGAGCTTTTTAATATTATTATGTATTCATCAACCAAAAATATCTATTTTCCATCCCAATCTTGTTGTTAAAACTGAAGATAAAAACATTATAAACTTTGTACATAATATTTATTAAGTTAGTAAATAAAATTAAAAAATAAATAAAATTGGTCTTATAAAAAAATTAAAATTAATATTAATAGAATTTAATTCATTAACATTGATAATTTTAATATAAATTAAACAACTGTAAACATATTTTATAAGATTTTAAGTTTTTTTTTTTTTTTTAAAGTTCATAAACGAAACAAAAATAGAAAAAATAAAAAATTTGGATGCCAAAGTTAAATATTTAAAAATTTTAGATTTTAAAATGAAAAACTACTCAATCAAAATGATAACTTAATTAAAATTTAATTATATTCTTAGTAATTAAAGTTTGTCACATTATGGCACATTTCAATACTTTATACCATAGATATATCAAAACTTCAAAATGACCCATTTTTTATATTTTATCGAATTTTTTTATCGTAGGTGACAACATTTTTTTAATTTTTATTTTAATTAAATTATAGATTGACATTTATATACAATGAATTAATATAGAAGAAAATTTAAAAATAATTAAGTTATGTTTGGTACGGTATAGATCCGTCTATCAACTTTCCTTACATCAATCATTAATTTATTTTTATTTTTTTCATTTATCTTTTTTCGTTCTTTCTCTTTGTTTTTCTCGTTGCAAACATACCCTTACTATTGTGTTATTTATTTTAATACTCTTATAATTATTTTTTTTGTTAAATTTTTTTTTTTTTTTTGAGGTAGAGATTCTATCCCATAGCTCTAGTTGCCGCTGAAAGAAAGTAATTTATGTATTAAAAAGATTAAAGTAATTTAGTAGGGGCAAAGAATGTAATTAGGTAGCTGAAATAGGGGTAATAAAGGGGGAAGGGCAGTATTTACGTACGACAAAATTACACAAAGTCAGGGATGGTGTACGTTATGTCTGTGTGGGGCCCGCCTTTTAAAAAAAAAATCAAAATATAGCGAACAAAGACAAAGAATGGGACCCACCGAGGTTGATGACGTGTCATCCAGCTACGCCTACCCGCCGCTCCCGCTGCTGCTTAGGCTTACTTTTGTCGTTTAATGAAGTCAGCAATTATGTAATTTTCTTTTTCTTTTTTTTTTTTTTTTGTAAAAATAGCTAAGCTGTAGTGGGCCCCATCCCCCCCCCTCCCTCCCCTCCATCTCCTCACGTCTTCCGAGGCCTGCGTTCTTTTAACCCAACGAACAAACAGACGACACTTTGACTTCAAATATTTTAATTTTGCCTTTTTAGGTTGGTTACTAATTTTGTTATGTGTAGTTGAAATTAATTAATTTGAATCATAAAATTTATATTAATATATTGTTTTTTTTTTTTAAATTATTATTTTTGTTTCATCTCAAAATTTTTAAATGTTTATTTTTAATCTTAAATGTAAAAATAGTTTTGTATTAAACAAAATTTAACTATAAATAAAAATTTGATGAAGGGACAAAAAAGTAACAAAAATAAATTGTTATCGTTTTATTCCCAAATCTCACACCCAACCAGGTGTTTGTTTAGAGATTTTAATTAAGTTTGAGGAGTTAAATTTTACCAAATACTTGTTTGAGAAGTCAAAAAATTGAACACTTAAATGTCGTTCTATAAATCTACAGAATAAGTGCATGTATTCTTAATAAGTGCTTCATAAACCCACAAAATAAATTCCAAATTTTTTATTAAAATCATTTCTACGAAAGCCACCTTACAAACAAACAATTACCTCGAAACCGACAACAAAATCATCACACAAACAAACAACCTATACAAATATTTTTCCAAAACCATGAAACAAGCAAGTATTTAATTATGAACACTCCACTAAAACTATCAAACAAACGAGCTATTATAAAAACAAAAATTTTAAACACTTCTAATAACTCTCATACCCAAACATTCAAACTAAACACTCCATAAAATCTCAAACAAACACACCTAGAAGAAAAAAAAAAAAAAAAAAAAAAAACAGAGTTCCATTCATCTCAATTTTTTTGAAAGAAAATTGAAATTTACCTCTTTTCATCACAAGATTCATTCAATTATTGTACACTTAGGCAAACAAGTAAGTGTGCGATTTGGGCGATAGTGGGATATATTTTCTTCAAAAAAATTAAATTCACATCAAAAATAAAAATATCGATTTATTAATATATTTGAATTAAAAATTAATTGATATATATAAAAATTATGATATATCCGTTATTGAAATATAAAATTAAATTTATTCAACTTTAAAATATATGGGCTAAATATAATTTAGATCCAAAACTTAAAAACTAAAATAATTTTTTTCATAAATACATATTATTTTATAAATTAAATAATATTGATAAATAAAATTGTAATATAAAAAAAAAAATCAAAATTGATGGTCATTTAATCCGTTTATCATTAAAATCATAAAACAGAAATCGTATGGTAAAAAAAAAACTTAGTATTTACTTTGAAGCATATATACATATGCCTGATCAAATAAAATTAATAAAATCACTATTATTTTTTTTTTCCTTTTTTCCTGTGAGCACTTAAGGTGCGTTTGGCTACGGCGCAAAGAAATAGAAATGATTAAAAAGTGTTAATAAGTTGGTATTTGGTGTAAAGGTTGAAATGAAAAGGTGTTAAGAAATATGTTTGGGTGTAAGATTGAGAAGAAGTCAAACTTGATATGGTGTGATGAATGTTGTTTTTTATAACAAAAATTAAGATAAATAATTAAGTGTTTTTAATTAAATATTTCATAAAATAACATTTTCAAGTTCTAAAAAAATAAAAGCACTTTCAAAGTTTTTATTTATTATTTTATTAAATACATTTTTTTCTTATTCACAAAAATTATATTTAAAGTTTATTTATATATTTTTTATTATTTATGAAATATAAAATTGGTTAGATTTAGATGATCAAAATAATTAAAATATTGTTAAATGACATGATATTAAAAAATAGGTTTTTTTTTTTTGAAATTCATTAACCCTAGTTTGAAAGTAAATACGAAAAAAGAGAAACATAACCTTTATTATTATTATTATTATTATTATCAAATGAAGTAAAACAATTAAAATATTAAATTGATAATCGATTAAACAAATAATAATCAAAAACATCAAATGCATATTTATAATAATACATATATATAAATAATATTTAAATAACAAGATGTATTAAAAAAAACATACGATAAATATTGAAAGTAAAATAAACACTCATAAATAAAATATACACAAATTTTTAAATAAATAAGTTAAATAGATGAGTTGGTTAACAAAATTACAATAACTTTAAAAGTCCATAGTTAGAGAGATGTTTTAGCATCTACTCAATTAATGATTTGAGTCTCTTCGATTCTCTTTTCAAATTATGGGGACAGAATTTTATATTTGTCAAAACCATATGAATTAAATTTTAAAATTGAAAACCATAAAAACTAAAGTCTAACTGTAGAAATTTTATTATAAAGCACCCATTGAAACTAGGCTAAATTGCAATTAGTGATATTGTTTATTCTCCCTCGCAATCGAAATGGTTGGTGACACAATAATTTTATTGTTTGGTGTTAATTTAGTTCAATATCAACGTCAAAAGTTCGATCTTGAAAGTAGAAATACCCTTCCATCTCCAAATTTGTACTAACAAAATACATACATTATTATTATTATTATTAATTTGGAATTTAATATTGAACCCTGACACAAATAGCACATGCAAAGAAAACATTTTTGTTTGCTTTCCTTTGTGTGTATTTTGTGTTTTCTATTGAGTACAATGACCTCAACTCCTAAAAATATTAATCATAACATGACATTATTAATAAACTACAATTATTAACATAAAAGCTTATTCTATAATTATATATTTTTTAATTAAAGCTTAACTATAAGGTCAAATATTATCTTGATCAGCCCACTTGGACCATTTTCTATTATTATATTTGATGTTTTAAAAGAACATTCTATATTCTTTTACATTATTTCATATTTTATATTTGATTTCCATGTATTAACTACTGCCTATAATTATTTTTTTATACAAGCTACAGCCAATTTTTTTATTAACAAAAAAAATAAAAATAAATAAAATTGAGCTTGGTTTAACATTTATGAAATTATACTTCTTAAAATTCTTAATCATTATGGTTAGTTTGTGTGTACTTTAATTATAAATGGGAATTTATTACAATTAGTTTTTTTTTTTTTATTACAAATTAGGAAGGGTATACCATGGGCATCTATGCTTCTCAAATAAATTGAGAGTTGATACTGATTTAACGGATCGAACCCGTGACGGAACAATGAAATCACTGCGTCACTGATCTATTCGGTATTTATTATTATTAATTTGTGTGTATAAATGGAAAGTTATTATGGTTAATATGTGTGAAATTTGATTATAAATGAAAAATTATGAATATTTTGATAGATGAGCTTCATAGATTAAATACTTAAGATTTTAGTTCTCTAAAACCTTTTAACCACTAGACTTGTTGGTTGTAATTGTTTTTGTAACTAATACTCTTTTTTGGGAAT